>JBBPQJ010000220.1:0-10463 GCA_038092415.1 Xerocomus tenax
GGCATACTATATATTTCTGGGAGTAGATCAGACCCAAAAGGCTCAGAGAAGCCACCAAGCTGGACTTCCTTTGTAATCTGGTCTTGTAAGAAAGCTGCCTCATCTAGGGACTTGGGAGTTTGCTGAGAATTGTCCCAAGTGAGTGGCCATTCGCTATAATGAGTATTGGCAAAAGGCCAGAATCCCTCTCGCAATCCTTGACACACAGACTTGACAAAGGGTTGATTGGGATGACTGGACAAAAGAGACTCAAAGCAGTTGACATTAATAGGAGTAGTGATGGTGAAAAGATGTGGAAAACTATGGATAGTGTGCAAAGCCTTGACATTGTTAAACTCTGCTGCAGTGGGAGAAGGTAGTGGCTCAGCAAGTTCAGTCCAGCGTACAGTCCAACTCCTGACTGCTGTAGATGGATCCCAGATAAAATGTCTCCTAAACTTCTGACCCCTACTGAGCTCCTGGTTCAGGCTTTGACTGCAGATGGTTTGGTCGACTATGGGTGCCCTCATACCCACTACGATCGCAGACATGCGAGTATTGGTATTCAGATGCAGTTCGTCGACAGGTGCCTCTATTCCAATTGTGGCAGGGCTCTCTCCCTCCAGGAAGGGCAGGTCTGTTGCGACGCCTTGACTTGCCTTGTTCTCCATCTCTGGGACACAGAACCACACCAAATGAGGAGAGGTGAATGGTTCTAAGGTCGTCAAACTTGGCAAACTCAGAGAGGTGTAGGTGCTTTTGATTGGCTGCTCAGATTCTGATGGCCTTGTCAAGGTCAATGACTCTAGAGTGGAATGAGGAAGCAATGGAGGCAAAAAGTACTGACATGAACACTTGATAGGTAACATACTCCGAGTATCTCCCTGGCAGGATGAAAGAGATTGCTTGGATAGTCTTTCCAAACACAATGACCTAGTCTCCATGGTCTTGAAACTTCTTTAGGGGCTCTTGGAACTCAGCCTATTCTAGGCTGATTGTTTCCAGCAGACTGCTGGATGTCATCAAGGATAGTGATATAGGATGAGAGAGCAGTGATGAGCTCATCATTGGTGGGTTCAATCTCTCCAAAAGAGAGGGCTGCCTGAATTTAAAGAATGGCTTCTGCTTTCGAAACTTTCCCCTTTTTGAACCTTTTGACCACTTCAATGGCTCCTTCAACTGCTGAGGTGGCAAATCCACCTGGAAGAGGGTAGATCTTGTCTCCTCTGTCAAGCGACTGAGAAGGGAGGGTTTGGCTGGAAGAGGATGCATGCTGAGACATGAGGGAAGCAATGGGAGCAAAGTGACTGGAATAAGCACAAAATACAGGCCTGGTGGAACAGGGAGAATACTCTATGAGAAAGACCTACAAAGAGAAGGACAAAGTTGTGCACCTGGTGGAATAGGAAGAGACTAGCAGAAAAGAGATTAAAGTGCAGCTCCTGTGGCCTGCCAGACAGAGTTTGTAAGCAATGGCAAGACAAGATGCTCCAGGGAGGCTGACTAGACCAATTAGTCTCATGTCAACAAGCTTTAAACCTAAATAAAGTTGATATACATGTTTGTTTTACCAAATATATACAAATAGTTATGTACTGTATATAAGGAGAGATCCTTACTGTACTCTCTTTCTAACAAATTATCATCTGTTCATTCTTCCTGTTTATTACTAAGCAAGACCACTTGACTATCAAGTCAATGTTCATCTACCAAGTGAGTATTCCCACTTGGTTTTGTATTCTGAAAATGTTTTCAAATAAATCATTCATCATAGTCTGAAACATGACTGGAGAATTGCATAATCCAAAGAACATAACAGTTGGTTCATAGATTCCTTTTTTTATGACAAAGGTGGCTTTCCATTCATTGCCTTCCTTGATGAATACATTATTGTACCCCTATCTCAGATCAAGGGTCATGAATAGCGTAGCCCCCTTTGGATGATCCACTAATTGGAAAATTAAGGTGAGCAGATAATTAATTTGAATCATATGTTCATTTAGATATCTGTAGTTCTATACCATGCATTTCTTCCATCTTTCTTGGGTACAAAGAAAACAGGAGAAATTGTTACGACGCTATCTTTTTGCCCCTATGCTTTTATCTTATCTTATTGGACAAGGTCATCTAGGAAACATCAAGGTTATAGTCAGATTAGATCGTAAGTGCTAACCTTGGTCTGGAACGTCCTAGACCCTTTCCCTGATGACATCATTGATGATGTCACACCTCACGTCATACATATGTTTTCCTCATTGATAACACATATTCACCTCATGTCGCTGTACGACATCCCACCTCCTCATGTCTTTCATATCGGTGCTGTGCACCTCATGTTTACCTCATGCATCACATGCGTACACCTCATGTACACAGCCCTATGGCATTGCCCTAGACCCTGAGGGTATAGGGTACGGACTATTATAGATCGTATCGGTAGATTCGATACAAACATGTACATACATTATTACTAGTATATAAGCCAAGGGTCCAGCTGGAGATGTCCTCCAGTCTGGTTCTCCTTGGAGTTCTACCTCTAGGCCAGATCCTTCCTAAGTCTAAGCTGTCTAGTGCAACCTGACAAAGTCCTAGTGGCTTAGGGTTGTTTCAGAAGTCTGCTGTGATTTGAATAGGCGAATATAGCCCTTCCTGAGTTGGTCATCAAGCCAACTAGAAACTTTCTCTTGTTCATCAATAGAAAGCAGAATTAATCTACCCTTTTTAGGAATGAATGTGTCCTTATGATCTATAGCTTTCATCTCATAACTTTCTTGTTGGTAAATGCTTTGATTCCTTTTCTTGAAACATGGAGATGAAATCATGATATTCCAAAGGAACTAGCTCTTCAACTGTGTTCTTATCGTCAAGAAGTTTCTTTAGTGTAGGGTCTACTGCCTGTCCAACAGTAATGACTCTTTCTTCTTCTTCTTTAGATAATCGCTTAATAGTTTCCAGAACCTGATATTCTTCTTTCTCAATAAGGCATGTGAAAACTGAGTGTTACATATGTCACCAGTGTGCCAGTTAATATTAGGTTTATGCCTTTTGAGTCACGAATATCCTAATATCATTTGCTGCTGACCTATGTCTATGACTTCAGTTAAGATCTTCTCACAATGTCCTTTGAATTCGAGCATCAGCTCTACTGCATGCATGATATCTCCAGCAGAATTCTTGGTTCCATCAATGTTAAGGACTTTTATGGGGTGATCAAGCTTGATAAGCGGAACCTGAAGCTTCTCCACATAAGTTTGATCAATAAAGATGATGTTAGCTTCACTGTCAAGGAGAGCTGTAACTTTTGTAAAATTTCTTTTTTGAAGGTGGTGATACGAAGCTCAACATTGAGTTCATCTTTTAAGTTAGAAGACCTACAAAATATTCCTTCATCTGGGATTTTTTTGTTAGTTGTCATATGAGTAGCTTTTTTAGGTATATTGGAGGAATTAAGTCTAGATGTAGCATCTCCAGCAAGCCAAGATATCTTGGGCCCCTCTGATGGCAAGGATAAATTGGTATCATAATTGTCCATTGTGACTCATGGGCTTTTAACCTCATTCCAAGAGGTTGTAGCATAAACTTCTTGCTATTGTCCTTAGTTACCAGAGTTGTTTCTCTAGCAGTCTTTTTTATGTTTTCCCCCAAGCCATTTGCAAAGAGGATATTTAATCTCTGGCCATCAGCATTCACTTGCTGTATGTCCATTTTTGCTACAATTAAAGCAGCTGGTTCCTTGTCAGCTAGTAGTGCTGATATCCATTGCCTTTGGGTCTTTAATTTGGATCAACCCTGGTTGTTCCTACTTTGGAAACATTGTTATATGCAACCTCTTACCATATTGAGGCCTTTGTAGATGAATCCAGTTTTCTGGATCTTATGGATATATTTGATAACAGAATCAGGGTTCTCTTCGCTTGCTTCCTGATATTCTCTCTTCTTCTATATATGGTTGATAATGTGCCTTTGCATATGCATTTCAAGTAGGTGAATCACCTGAGAATCCCCAATCTCAGACTTTGCATATTCTGCCTCTCTGTCAATTGATTGTCCCTGAGTTTGATATATCTTTTCGAGCTTTTTGAATGCTCATTACTTAACTAAATTTCCTTTGAAAAGGGACATGATTTCTTCTGATAAGGTGTCCCAATCATAGTGTCATCCTTTTTGAAGTCATACTTGTGTGAATGGACCTGTCTTAGGTCCTTTGAGTTGTGAGTGAATGGCAACTACTATGTCATAGGAGCTAGGTTGAATAGTATTGTTGTTTACTTCGAGCTATCTGTTCATCTTGGCCCACAATGACATTCATTGAACTTAGAAAATGGGCCGTCATATTTTCCTGGGTTGGCAAATATGATTACCTTGGAGCTACTGGACAATCCTGTGTTCAATGTGGGCTCAGCTTTCATTTTGCCAAGCTTTTGCTCTAATTTGCCAATAGTTACAGGTTGTCCAACAATAGCAGTGTCTTCATTGATTAGCTTCTGTGCTTGAGAAGCATCGTCACCATCTCCTTTTCCTTCACATTTGTGCCTCCAATCGCATTCAATGTCGCCCAATTCAATTTGGTTACTTTCTGCCCACCTGGATGTGGATCTTGACGATGCATGTATGTTTCGATGTCACACTTGCTCTCCTTGTCCCTGGGACATTCCTGACCGTATTCAATGCTGTCTCTATTGGTTTCATGCTTCAAACTGTGCTGGCCATCACCTTTCACCTCCTGTTTGCCCTCTACATGTTCTTTCCATTTACTGACATGTTCTGGTTCTGATGCATTCTGCAGCTTGTCTACATGTCTTGACTGTCCTTGCCACCCCTTGGTACTCCTGACAGCTCGTTTGACCCGCTACCAGCCAACACCAGCTGATTTCATGCCCCCCACTGTTGACGAATCCAGCGACTCATCCACTCATGCCATCCATGTCCTCGTGATCTTACCCATTTTCAACAAGCCCAACGGCCTGTCTGACATGCCCACCCATCACCTCCCATCAACAAGCCCAACAGTCATTTGACACCACTCGCACCACTCTCCAGTGAGCACTGTAGCATGTTGCGAACGCACAATGCCAACAACACCCCCTCCATGTCACAACATTGACACTATTGCATTGTGATGTGCGTACATAACAATGATGATGGTTGCACTATGCTATTGCCACCACCACCTCCCAGTTGCGCACTGTGACATGCACAACAACAATCATGCCCCCCTCCTTTCGTGATGTCGATGCCAATGTGGTGTGACGTGCGTAATGAAGATGACGGTGGCGCTTGCCACCACAGCAAGGGGAATTGATGTTGATGCTGACACATGCATGATTGCACCAATGGCTGCACAACTATGCTCACACAATCAGATATGGTGACAGTGAAGATGAGAGCAACAATAGGACGACGATGCTGGCGCAAGTGCCCTGTCACCTACACCCACATGCCTGCTAATCAATGTGCCTAATGGCTTGTTGATGAACCCTACATATGGGACAATGAAGATGTGTCGAGGACACACGATGATGACTACAATCATTATGTGACAATAGGGAAACAGTAGCTACAGGATGTGATGGTGACAAGGACAAGGAGGAACTTGCTCATCTGGGTCATTTTTCGACTGCTTGCATCATTACTGACTTCTTGTATCTAACTGGCTAATGCTATCTTTTTTCATTCTTTCATGAGTCACACGAGATCACCAAGTTGATTAGCAGCAAAAGCACAGACTGAGTTGCATGTCTTATTGGATTGGTGGCTTTTCATGCTTCAGGTGAATTATAAGACAACACCAACATAAAGATGGGTATGAATTAAGGTTGCATAGCGAAAGATGATGTGAAAAACAAACCCTATTCGACTGGAGCTGGAGCTAAGTGTACTTCACGTACATAGGTAACTATGCATAGCAAGATCATGAGCTATGGTAATAAGTTCTCCATCAAATACATCATCCAGTCGTCGAATAGTTATATTGTTCAGGCCAGGCGGATATCATGCCTTTTCAATTATTTCTGACCAATCAAAGTCAACAAACATGAACTTGGCCATGTCTGTCTTTGATACCATAACATTGACATCACGGATGTCACCATGGACGAACCCAGCTTCGTGGAATACAGCAATTGTTGTAGTCATGTGGTAGAAGACAGTCAATAGAATGGATGTCTTACAGATGACAAGTGTCTGAAACTTGAGGAGGACATCAAATGCAACTATAATCCAGCTGCCAGGGAGGTTTTCTGACCCTCGCAAAGACAGGGCATGTCTGAGTTCAACTAGCTTTCGGTGTGTGTCCAGTGAATGAGTCTAGGCAAATTTGACACAGATCTTCTCGCCAGTGTCTTCTTCAATTGCGAAAAAGATTAGCTTCTGCTTGGCTACTGCCTTGAAATATTGAAATTTTATTCTCTTTGCAGACCCATTCTCATTGGGAGAGAAGGATTCATAGCTCGTTGGATATGGGAAAATATATTTGGTGGGGGTGGAAGGATCTAAATCTTGGAGGGCATTATAATATTGTTGCAGGGTGTTGGCAGCTTTATGAAAAGCGGCAATGTGATGTGCTATAATCAGGTGGTTCTGGTCATCGGTAGAGTGGAAGTGGAATGCAATGGACATTGAAAGGTGTTGTACCATTGGCCGCAGGTTCCAGGCAGCACCAGAGAAGGTAATGAATGACCTTAGAAAATGGAGCAATCAGTCTCATAATAATGATAGGTGAATGAGTACTCACTGAAAATGGTGAGAAGCAAGCAGGGGAGTGGAGACCTTGGATGTTTCACAGTGAGCTCCCTCATACACTCTAAGTAATATGATATAGCTTCAAAGTATGGTTCCGACCCCGTACTTCTAACCTTGTTCTTGAATTCAGCGATAACATACATAGTGATACCCATTCACTGACATTGTTCTGTCCATCAGGTATCTTTTTTCTGGGACTTTGGAATGAGAAACTCTACTAGGAGTTTACCTAGTGTTTCGTCAATACCCACAGGGTCTAGGGCATTGTCATAGGGCTGCGTACATGAGGTGTACGCATGTGATGCATGAGGATAACATGAGATACACAGCACAGATATGAAAGACATGAGGAGAAAGGATGTTGTATAGCGACGTGAGGCGAACATGTGTTATCAATGAGGAAAACATAAGGATGACGTGAGGCATGACATCATCAATAATGTCATCAGGGAAAGGGTCTAGGACATTCCAGACCAAGGTTAGTACTTACAATATAATCTGGCTATAACCTTGATATTTCCTAGATGACCTTATCCGATAAGATAAGATAAAAGCATAGGGGCAAAAAGATAGTGTTGTAACACAATCTGTTCTAGAATCTCTCTTTGTCTGGGGTATTGTCGATGGTACTCATACCCATGACAACACCAATGCTGCCAATCAAGATAAGTGGAAGATTGTTGACAAAAGGGTTTGTGGCATTCTTGCCAATACCCTTAATAATACCCTTATTCACAATGTGTCATATACTTACTCCAATGCACATTGTTTGTCCCTTATGAAAGCAATTTGGAATAAGATGCTATCCTTATTTGGATCTTGTGGCCTAGCTGGCCAGTTCCATATGCTTCAACAAGCACTACAGATTATGATTAATCCTAAATCTGCTAGTGAGGATATAAACAAGGTCACTTCCCTTCTTGATCAGATTGCTACTACTGGATTAAATCTTCCGGATGCCTTCTGAGCCATGCTGATTCTTCAGTGTCTTCCTTCCTACTTTAATACTTTCTGCTTGACAGTAGCTATGACCACTGATCAGAACAACTTCATGGTGGACACAATCACCTCGAAGATTTTAGCAGAAGTGACAATGATGGGATCTAGACGATCCCTCAATGCCTGTATTTCAAATGTGGAGACTGAAGAAGTACATAATTATTCTGCTAATCGGACTAATGTGATCTGAAAGGGTCCACCTAATTTTAACAAGTGGTGTCCTTAGGGTAGATTTCTTAACCAACAACCTTCTGGGAAACTGGGACCTTATCATCCCAACTTCCAGAAGAGACCTACTCTCTTCCAAAAGAAGAAGGAGCAGAATCATGCTGGCTTTAATATGAGGGTGCAAACTTTATCCAGGAAGAACATGGTTTCATTCACAAGATTGTCATCAATGATGACACTGATATAACTTTAAATGAAGCATTAGAGTCACACTATTACGACCATGACACACTAATGAGAGCACAAATTGACTTCCCAGTCAAGATCTTGAATGAGATTATTGATAGGACCAATTTTAATACCTGAGAATCAGGATCAATGGATGTGGATACAAGAGTAGCTGGACCTTCTCAAAGAAGAGATATACCAATCACAATTGATTGAGACCAATGGGTTACTCTGGTTCCAGAACCTTCTGAGATTACGACAAAAGGAGGAAAGAATAAAAAGAATAAAAGAGTTGTTGTTTCTTTAGATGGTCTTGTTTCTCAGACCAATCATTGTTCTAATCATGGTATCATCTGTCCTTCTATTCCTATTTCCTATCAAATCGAAGCCTTTAATGCTTCTTTCCAGCCTTTGCTGAGATATAGTGCAGTTCCTGAAGAACCCATCACTTACCCTTCACATGAAGGAGTTTTACCGGATAGGGATAGAGTAAATATGAAACAACCCTAAGCCACTAGGACTTTGTCAGGTTGCACTAGACAGCTTAGACTTAGAGGGATCTGGCCTAGAGGTAGAACTCCAATGAGAACCAGACTGGAGGACGTCTCCAGCTGGGCCCTTGGCTTATATACTAGTTATAATGTACATATGTACATGTTTGTATCGAATCTACCGATACAATCTATAATAGTTCGTACCCTATACCCACAGGGTTTAGGGCAATGCCATAGGGCTGCGTACATGAGGTGTATGCATGTAAAGCGTGAGGTAAGCATGAGGCGCACAGCACTGATATGAAAGACATGAGGAGGAGGGATGTTGCACAGCGATGTGAGGCGAACATGTGTTGTCAATGAGGGAAACATACGGATACAGAACATGAGGCATGACATCATTAATGATGTCATCAGGGAAGAGGGTCTAGGGCGTTCCAGACCAAGGTTAGCACTTACGATCTAATCTGGCTATAACCTTGATGTTTCCTAGATGACCTTATCCGATAAGATAAGATAAGAGAAAGCATAGGGGCGAAAAGATAGCATCGTAACAAAATATATATTGACAGATAGATGATGATAGGAATACCTTCTATGATAAAGAGATCAATGAATACCTTTGCTACTATCTTGGTGATGATTCACCAAAGAGTGATATGCCTAATGAGTTTGCAAAAACATATTAGATGATAGATAGCGGTTGCACTGTTCATTTAAGTCCTTTCCTAGATGATTTTGTATATCTAAAAGAAGGAAAGAGAACTGCCTCCATTGCAAATGGTGGAACTGTGGCCATGTATGGTCCAGGTACCATTGTTTTACAACAAATCAATGGTAGTCTTCTACCTATAATCATAACATTAGAAGATATGTGGTATACATCTGCTGCAACTAACAGATTATTATCTATAACAGCATTAACTAACTGCGGCTTTTGCTGCAAGATTTCACCACTAGGATCCAGTATTTGGGACAAGAGAGGACATGAGGTGATCTGAGCCACTGTCCTATCCTCCACTAATAACCTATACTAGTTTCAGTTGTCTCTGATTACTCCAGTGGTAGGCTCTGTAGCCTCTCTTACGGACGACAAATCTTATCATATTTGGCACCAACGTTTCGGTCACACTTCTTGTAATGCTTCATGTCATTCACACACTAATCTAACTAGTGTTCTCTCTTTAAGTTTACATTCCGATCTGCCTCCCTACAAAGGCTGTACTGTTGGAAAGATGCCAGAAGGATCCTTTCCTGGTTCTGATAAGAGAGCCTCTCGCCCTGTTGCTCTGGTTCACACAGACCTTGTTGGTCCAATGCCTACTGAGCTGTTCTCACATGCTTGCTATATCCTCACTTTCATTGATGATCACACTAGGTATGCTCTGTTGTTGTTCTTACGGGCCAAGTCTGACATTTTGAAGCATTTTACTAATATGGTCTTTTGGGCCGAGATCTTTACTAGTCAGGCTCTGAACTCTGTCTATTCAGACCGAGGGAGGAAATTCATGAGTCATGAGTTTCAAGTGTTCCTCACTTCCAGAGGAGTAACTCATCAGACTTCTGTTCCTCACATGCCTCAGCAGAATGGAAGAGCTGAGAGATTTAATAGAACCATATTGGATAAGGCAGAAGCTATATACTATCATGCCTGCCTTCCTAAAGCATTCTGGCAAGATGCTGTAGAGACTACTGTTCATCTATATAACAGACAACTCATGTGATGTCATAATTGGAAAACTCCTATTGAGATATTCAAAGGAGATGGCAAGAAACCAGATGCTTCTTATTTCTGAGTATTCAGATCTAAGGCCTATGTTTTCATTCCTCCAGAACAAAGGCCAGACAAACTGT
>JBBPQJ010000221.1:0-10458 GCA_038092415.1 Xerocomus tenax
GCATCCGTCGCGCGAAGAACACATCGACTCTGGGGGGTTATGCTCGGCTTGAGTCACCCGGATCGTAGGTGGCTCAAGGTGCGCGAGGCCACCATCGGCCGAGTCGATCGAGTCTGGAGACTCACATAACGGCTTGTCAAAGTACCTGGTCAAGCTCATTTCAAGCGAGGGCATCGCAGGTCGAGGTGAGCCGGCTCGCTCGCTCGTCTGACCTGGTTTGGTGGAGAAGAAAAAAGGTCCCGCTTCAAGGCCCCTCTCATGGACAAGGCTGCCTGAGGACGACGGCTGCTTGGCTTCCTCAAAGGGACGAGGCAGATAAATGTCCTGGAGGGTTGATAGACGACGGCGTTTTGGAGCGACTAAAGATGCCAGTGCGACCTCTGCAAGTGAGTTGGCGGAATCGGAACGCCCGCGTTCCATGTGATCGTCTAGATCGTCGAACCTGGATGAGGAGCTGCTCTGCAGTATAGATGGTCCGTGTTCGGGCGGGTTCCCGATATTAAAGTACCGCTGGATGGAATGGGATGAATTCGTCGGGTTTGGAGGGTAATAAAACGCTAAGACTGTCTCCTCTACAGAAGGTTCCAGCCTGGGAGACATAATAAGGAGAGGGGAGAATTCCCTGTCTTCTCGCGCCCGCAAACGCGGACGTACTCTTCTAGCTGGTGGTGGATCTCTGAATGCATCATCATGCACCATGATGTCCGGGTGCGGTGCGTCATCGGTGCGTCTTCGTTTACGAGTCATGGGCTCCAGTACGGATGGTTGCAAACAAAAGATATCTCTGCGCTGCCGCGTTGGCCCGTGGTTTTCAAGAACGTCTCCAGCCTGAGATGGCACCATGAGTGGAGGATAACCATGCAAGCCAGTTGGATGATCAGGAAGAGGGATATTAGACGGCACAGGTCCACCAGAAGGAGAGTCCCAGCGAGATGAATAGCGACAAGATGCTGCGTCGTCGTCCACGTCCATTGGCATGGATTCTGACTTTTGCTAGAGAACGCAAAGGGAGACCATTTCAGAAACACGCAACCATATCAGTAATATGAAAAACGACCCACGGAACCCATCGACTTTCTGGGAGATGTGAGTTGCGGGGGAAATGATGCTTTGATAGCAACGTTTATCCCGTTTATGAACTCCTCACCCTTCGAAGCATCTGAAGATGCATTCGGTTAACGATGTCCTACCTGTTACCTCGCATCGTCACCATGCCAGGAGCAGACAAAAACAAACGGTGGGATGGGGAGAGATTACTTCACCCGTGGACCTACAGGGACCCACATCGGACCTGAATACAATAAAATGAGAGTAATACTGTTACTTCGGCATGTCTCATGAGTTCGGCACCGTCACAGAATACACTTTCTACAAATAATTTTCAATTGCCTACATAGCTATTTTGCATTTAATATGCATTCTGAAGGTCTACCAACTGGAACGAAGAAAAATGATGTGACTGCCGAACTCATGAGGCATGCCGAAGTTGTTGTAAGTTCAACAAATAGTAATTTATTTGGTTGCGAAGCGAAGGAAAGCCACCGTCGCTGTTGTTCGTTATCCTTGCAACTCTTTGTCTCTCCTTCGGGAGTGTGGCAACTTGATAAAGGGGGGTAGAACAGGGCCTTCAGGGCTCCTCGATGATCACGAAACAACAATGTCCTCGTTCTAACGGAATGAATGAGTCTGGTTTCACCTCGCCGAGGTGCGCACTGTTGGCACTCATATGGATACTTGGGATGAAGGTGACGACCGTGGATCCCAGTGTTGTTGCACAAGGGTCCGATGTCCAGAGTGATGCAGCAAGGCCCATTTCTCGACGCGTTCACAGGTCGTTTGACCACAAATCGTTGTCGATCAATGTCGGATGTCGCAAGTGGCCTATCTCCGGGGGGTGGAGCATGGCTGAAAGAACGAATCTGTTTATGGTAGGTACTTACTAGTTACTGCTCAGATTCAAGCCAGCGGCCTGCAGCAGCGCTTCTCCACTTTGCTCAACGCCATACACAAGAACGTTGCAAACAGTTGGCGCATTTCTCAGAAAAACAGCTCCTTACATGCATCATCACAGCTGAAGACACTTGCATTTGGCTTAGCAAGCCTTGATATTTCACCAGCCAAGCGGTTGGCAAGACAGATTCATTGATGGGAGTCCAACTACATAAACTTGCTTCAGTGCAGTTTCCAGCTACTTCCTACGCGACTGCGGCCAAGTCGGGCGGAAAAGGACCTGTGTTGGGAAGGCTCACTTACCGAAGAACAATACCTGGAGCAGCATCGCAACCATATCAATGGCGGTTTTGATACCATCACTTGGTAACCACGTAATCCGATCAACACGATCCGCGGGCAACAAGTCCTCGTGTCAAGAGATAACCTTGATTTCGTGACTTGGAGTGCCCTTAGGCGACGGTGGCGCCGGTCGTCTGACAGACAGTAAGTCGAGCTGATCTTGCACGTCTGAGGGAATACAAAAGAAAGGGACCTATGTGGGTACGCTGATCAAGAGAGTTAAACAAGTCAGGAAGGTGTCCCACATAATCGGCTTGTTGCATTGTTCAACGGGTCAATCAAGGTTCGCAGAATGCCATGCCCTTCTCCCCGAGATTTAAGATACAATCAATTGTTTCTACCGCACGGCGTAACTTGGTCAAAAATCGACAAGATTGGGGGATGTGTTTGACTGCACGCGCAGTTTCATCATGGCGGGTGTCCCAGGTGTGTGCAAGCTCGTGAAAGTTGCAAGGCGTCAATCCGGAGAAGTCAATGAAAGAAAGCTTTGAATTTATTGCGATTCATTGCTGTCATAACTGTGAACAGAACATCTAGGAAGTTGTCTAGGAATATGTCATGATGTTACACCATTGAAAAGAACGTGTGGTATGGCTATGCGACATGAATATCTAGTATGTATCTTGATTCTCAGTTGCGAACTTGAAGGAGGTATACAAGTCAAGCGCAAATGTCGTAGATTGGGTATAGTAATGGCTAGCAGCGTCTCTGTCACGAATGTGCGAAATGGGACCAGCCTCGCTTAAGTTGCTGCGTACTTCCGTCAAGTTGACTATCGTAAAGTCTCCAAGTACTTACCTCAAAGAAAACAAACATGAGGACGGTGTTCGGTCCTAGCCGCATGAAGGCGGGTGTCCAACCTTTGAACATGAACGCAGGGCCTTCTTCGCGGAGCGATTTTAGGAGAACTTGCACGAGACTAGTCTTGCACGACTTCGGAGTTAACGTCAGTGGGAGACCAACCACAAAAACACAAAAGATTTTCACCGAACTCATTATTCTTGTTCTTATGACATCGGCGGGTGAGCAGACGGCTGCAAAAAGTATGAGCACGGAATACACTAGTTAAAGACAACTAACTTGTGCCACAGGTGCCAGCTGCTAGACTAGCGACAACGTGCAAGAAAAAACCGTCCCGGAACTGATAGTCCAGGAAGGGTATTCGATGACGAAGTAATGTCATCTTGAAAAAGTCATAACTGTGATCGGTTTCGGGAAGTGCGTTCCAATGATTTAGCGGAGGATCACACTCACGACCCCACTTGCGACGTCTATCAAAAGGACACGTGTTACACACCATCTCTGACGAAGACAGAACGGCTTACGTTCATTAAGACTGCACGTGTCTTGGATTGTATACATTGAATCCTCATGTCATTTGTCCATGGTCTGCATGCTCACCGCATTGGTTCCAAGTCCCCTGCTGAGACCCTTGATGCCCTCATTTTTTATGAGATTTACAAGGCCAGTCAGAGCATTGCGATACCCATAACGCTTTTCTGGAGGTCTCAACGAGTCACTAGTCATGCGCACGAGGAGTATGTCTGCGGGGTTCCCTGCTATGCCTCCCAAACAGCCGGCAACACTAGCAGCCAGGAGCAGCTTGCCAGTGGAAGGCTTGCCACTTGCAGACATACGTCGCTTCATCTCCTCGTAACTTCCAAGGCGGACGAGTGAATATGTCATTTGTCGAAGCAGTGACGCGGAAAGGCCGGTGTAAACACTGCGCAAGCCATTCTCGGACAACGAAATCCGGATAGTTTTAAGCATAGAAGGGCGAGGTACGGATGGGCCCAAGGTTTGCATACGGCTGTGTGGACGTGAGGCATGCTCTATCAATGAAATCAATGCTACTTACACTTTTGTCAAGTCCAAAGGATGCGTGAAACAAGCTGCCACTGGAACGCAGCGCATGAGACGAGGCATAAAACCTTGGTGAATACCACCTACTGGAAGCTGCAACGCCTGTAATTGAACCGTAAGTCTGATTCCATACACGACGAACAAGTTAGCTTACCACCAAGCCTATACGCGAAACAGTATTTAGCAAGGGCACGCGTGGCACATCAAAAATACTCACCAGAATGGATAGGACGTCATCTTGTGTCTCGTCTCTTGCAACCACCACCGCTTTTATACCACCCCACAGCAATTGATCAAGTTTGAGAGGTTACAGCTTGACGCGTGCCAACTGTTCCAGTGTTCTGAAAGCGTTATATGCTATAGGCTGAGGATGTCCGCAGTCGCCCTGTCGCAACGAGACGATAAGATAAATTCCGCAACCGACGTCGGTGTTGAGATATGTTCTTGAAGCCTCACGAGGTTGCGGAAACGCGGTAAAGACGGTGGCTACGTAACGGGGTGACTGTAATTGCTGAACAGCCAAAAAGCTGAGATTTGCACGCACTCTGGTTCACAACGAGACACAGCTAACTGGCTGCATCTCGACAGCACCTCTCCAAGAAATCCAAGCCTCAAGGGTATATTCGGGGGTGAAGCAAGGGTCCGTGCGCACGTGAGATTAAGTAAGACGGTGTACTGCTTCATTAGTCAGCGTTCAACCAACCTCTTTGACAGCGCCACAAATTTTATTCTTTCTTGACTTGACCTCTCTCATTGACCATCTCTGGCTTAACTCTACGTACCGAATAATACTCGATAATTTCATTCAACAATGTCGCACGACAACGAGGAACTGGTCAACTACGAGGATGAAGACGACGTCGTCCCCAACGGCGCTGCTGCACCAACGAACGGCGTCGCTGCTTCGGCGGTAGCGGATGGCGACGTTGAAAAAGACAAGAAAAACTTTTCAGGCATACACTCCACTGGCTTCAGGTCGGGTTTGACCCTTTTCTTGAGGCATCTCTTTGACAGCCTTTCTCTTTAGGGATTTCTTGTTAAAACCTGAATTGTTGAGGGCAATCAGTGACTTGGGTTTTGAACATCCCTCAGAAGGTATTTCTTACGCAACTTGAGTGATATTGTTCTCTGACTCCACGTTATTATCCCCAGTTCAACAAGAATGTATCCCCCAAGCTGTCCTAGGAATGGACGTCCTTTGTCAGGCAAAGTCTGGACACGGCAAGACTGCGGTCTTCGTACTTGCAACGTTGCAGCAACTAGAGCCCGTAAACGGCGAAGTTTCTGTGATTGTCTTGTGCCACACCCGTGAACTCGCCTTCCAAATCAAGAACGAGTATACGCGTTTCGCAAAGTACATGCCCGATGTACGGGTTCACACCTTTTATGGTGGTACTCCCGTACAAAAGGACGCCGAACTCCTTCGTGACAAAACTCGGTGCCCACACATCGTTGTGGCGACTCCTGGCCGCCTGAACGCCCTCACTCGAGACAAGATTTTGGATGCCAAGAACGTCAAGCACTTCACTTTGGACGAGTGCGACAAAATGCTAGAACAGCTTGGTTAGTTTCCGCCCTTCAGTTTCGGCTGCCAGTCTTGGGAATATTGCGCCGTTGAACAAAATTGCGCCCATCACGCCGGTCTCCGCCACCGGTTAACGAAGTTCTTGTCGCCATACTCAATGTCACACTGCCAATGTGGGCAAGCGCCGTGGGCACCACATGGATTTGGTGTTGAAGCATGGTCATGGGTTCATCGTCGGGTTGCTGAGTTGCTGAGAGCGTTGCATGATGAAGAACACCGCGGATCCAATTTCGATTTCCTGCTCTCGCCGCGGCAAAGTTTCATGGGCTTTTCGCAGTTGATGTTCGGCGCTTGCACTTCCTTCTCCGTTCTTGAGTTTCTTCTTTTCTCGCTCGACCCGAAATTCAATCGCGATCTAACCGCTATCCCGCCCTTTCTTTGCTGCGTAGACATGCGTAGGGATGTCCAAGAAATCTTCCGCGCAACCCCCCACCATAAGCAAGTGATGATGTTCAGCGCCACTTTGTCAAAGGAAATTCGCGTCACCTGTAAAAAGTTCATGGCGAACGTGAGTCTGTGCACTTGAACTAGGAATATGTCCTCACCTTGGAGCAATAGCCTCTTGAGATTTTCGTTGACGACGAGACGAAGCTAACGTTGCACGGTCTCCAACAACACTACGTCAAACTGGAAGAGAATGCCAAGAACAGGAAGCTGAACGACTTGCTCGATACACTGGAGTTCAATCAAGTAAGCACTTTTATGAGGCATGGTATCATGTATTTACCCCTTGCTAGGTCGTCATCTTCGTTAAGTCTGTTGCACGCGCTATCGAACTGGATAAACTGCTGGTATCATGCAATTTCCCCAGTATCAGTATCCACTCTGGTCTCGCACAGGAAGAGCGGTAGGTTGGGACGGCCTCTCTTATTGTCCTGCTAACGTGACAAATAGTATTAAACGCTACACGGCTTTCAAGGCATTTGAAAAGCGAATACTAGTTGCCACCGATATTTTTGGCCGCGGCATTGATGTTGAACGAGTCAACATCGTTATCAATTACGACTCTCCTGCTGATGCAGACAGTTACCTTCACCGGGTCGGTCGTGCTGGGCGATTTGGTACCAAGGGCCTTGCTATCACGTTTGTGTCGAGCGAGAGTGACCAGCAGGTGATGGCTGCTATCCAATCTCGATTCGAAGTGGCAGTACCAGAGTTGCCCGATCACATTGACCCTGCCAGCTACAGTGAGTCGGTATACTCTCTACTTGATTCACTATCCTTATTTCTGTTCTTCAGTGACATCGTAATCTGTTCTGTGTTGATGTGTTTGTCGACTTCCGTTTGATAGTCTCACTGTAACAATGTATGTGGTAGAAGACATTGATTCGCAAATTTTTGCCCGCTAGACACATCGAGTCGTGACTGTTCCGTGTAATCACTGTTGAGGCCGAAGCTGATGATCTGTCTATCTATCGTTAGGCCAACGTGTCAAGCCAACACACGTGGACTTCCGTTCTTTGATGCGTGGATAGTACTAGTGAGATCGCAGCTCGATCACTGATAATTTTATGCACGACTAGATTGAGTATAATACACGGGACACTACTACTGTGTCTGATGTTCTCGGCCGTCGGCGATATCCTCGTTGGGTTGGAGTGTTGTTCATCTGTTGCTACATCCAACAATCAAGGTGACTGTTAGCGACACATCAGGGGTTCAAATCACGGTCTTTCCGCTTCCGAAAAGATTTCCTAGCCTGACACCACACATGACTTCCGAGTCTTAGCGGTGACAGCGATGACAGTGAAAAAGTATGGGGTTAACGACTATACTAAGTTTACCTTGAGTATATGGAGATGGTAGGACTCCGGCGTTGGGATGGCTGACTGTGCTCGATCACGTAAGATGGCCAATAAAAAACGTTTCAACTGCGCTCAGCAAAGCCCCACATTCAGTCATGGGCTTGTCCTTCCTTTTCAAAGGCCAACCACGGAGGCCTTGGGGACTCGAATGGCGCTCGTCTGTATGGTTCATAACTTTAGGTCTGTCCTTTTCACTTGCCCTGTACTCGTCCTGCTCATCTCCGTATCAGTCGTCGGTCTCGGTTCGTCATATCTCGCTCCTCTCCGCTACCCTCTCACTTCTCTCCAGGTATCACCACCGATCTCCTCGTATACTCTATCATCATCCCCGTCATGCCATTCCAACTCGAGCGTCTCAAATTTAACTCTGTCTCCGCCCTCACAGGTTGGCTTCTCTGTGCATATGTACGTCTCTCTTATCCCTTCATTCTGTCACCCACACTTCTCCCTTCAGTCCCTCGGCCTGGTCCTTTGTACGTTATCCTCTCGCTTCTCTCCCGTTCCTCCCTCATCATTCCTCAGCTACGATGCCCATCTCAGTCTTTGCGGAAAAGAATTCCTCTAGGCGCACCCCCCTTGTCCTTGGCATCTTGGCACTCCTGGGCGCTCAAGTCCTCCTTATGGAGGCACCCAATTATCCACTCATGGCCATTGCACGCGTCTTTCAGGGAATCAGCTCTTCCATGATTTGGATCATTGGTCTGGCACTCCTGTATCGTATTCCTCCCTAATCTCCCTTTCTTGTTGCTCATCTTCTTCTCAGTTGTGATACCACCCCAGAAGAAAACATTGGCAGTTAGTCACTTTTTTATCGTCCTTTGCCTCATCATGTCCAACGTTCCTTTCCCAGGGCAACTTGGCATTGCAATGACAGGTCTCTCCGTTGGGTATGCTGTCCCAATTTTATTCAGACCCCTAGCTGACTCTGCTAAGCCTCATGGTTGGCACCCCCGCAGGTGGGTCCTTGTATGCCAGATTTGGCTTTCGCGGTCCCTTCGTGTTCGGAGAAATATGCACTGCCGTTGATCTCGTTCTTCGTCTCCTCATCATTGAGAGAGATGTTGCACTTCAATGGGGGTATGATCCAGCAACACGCAAATATGTCAACGTTGTCACAGACTTGGAATCATCGTCTTCCTCTCATCGTCCACCGGACGTCATCGATACCTCTGCTCCGAAACTCACTCCAGTGCATTCTACGGAACAAACAGTTTCACTTAATTCCAGTCAGAAACAGAACACACTAGATTCCCACCCTCCATCGTCCAACAACCTAATCATCCAAGAGGTTTCACTCGTTCGAAAACCACTCCCTTTACTCTCGGTAATAAGCAATTTGGCGCAAGCTCCCCGTGCCGTCGTTGCGTTAACCATGTCCTTGGTTTATGGGTATGTTTTTATAACAAGCCGTTGGTCGTGTTGACATCGTCCTGTCTAGTACTCTCACCACTATGCAGGAACCCTCTCTTCCCCTTCACTTGCAAGCGGTGTGGGGATACACTTCCGATCAAGTTGGTCTGGTATACATGGCAGGCCTTGCGCCTGCTTTGATTTGTGGGCGCCTTTTAGTGACCTAGGCTTGAAGCGTATTTCTCACTTCAACCCTAGCGTCCCCTTTATCCGGATTACTTGTCGATCGAATAGGCTCGGAATTTATCACAACTATATGCCTGCTCCTCGCGATCCCTTGGTGGATCATCTTGATCTTTAAGCAGCCGATCGCTTTGTTTGTCTCCTCCCTCGCCTTGCAAAGTGAGCATCAAGTGCTATTCGTATATCCCACTTTACGCATATGATCTTTAGGCTTCTTTGTTTCGGGGGTTGTTCCTCCGGTTACAGCAGAATTGGCAACCGTCTCTCGGGGAATGCAGGGTGTTGGATGCAAGTTTTTTAGACTTTCTTCTATTCATCGACTGACTATATGACACATGCAGATGCTCATGTATATGGTGCCTTCAATCTGGCTTTTGGTGTTGGGACTGCTGGTCAGTGTCTTTTAAAATATTTATGCATAATGATTTAGTACTCGCCACGAATAGTGGGCCCTATTATCGGTGGACAGGTTCGCACCCGGTCAACTTTACCGATGTAAATTTGATGACATTGTCCTCTAGATCTACGGTCGTATAAAACATGGCTGGGCTGCACTTTGCAGCATAACGGCTGGACTCATCATAATATGCGTCATGCTTGCCTTTTGTTACACTGGTGACGATCCTCTGCTGGCCAAGATGATGCGGCACTCAAAATGGTCACGAGCAACACTAGAAATGAAGCCTTTGAAAGGACGATTCCAGGGTCCAGTCGCTGATAATTCAGACTCTTGATGATAATCCACTATACACACTAGTATTTATTCCACTTCGGCTTAATATTCTTGGGACTATTTGGCAATGGTCGCTCTAGTGTTGTATATTACTTATCGTAGAGATGCTAATGGACTTGTATCATCTCACATGTGCTTGATGGGAATTATCCGGACTTGGGCTCATACTCGTACTGCGAGGTCGGTCGTAGAGCATATCTCGGCCTCGTCGCTGCTTCACTCAGTCTTATATAGCTTGGCATGGATTCTAGTTCGGATGCAGGACGGGTGTCTCCAGAGCCCACCTTGACGGCATATCGCCAGGGAACAACCGGGGACGTCGCCGTTACCGCACCGCAATTCGCATTCCCCTCTATTCCGGACACTTGGACCTCAAGCCCACCCCTGGACTCCCAGAGCCGGAACAACCTCAGACAAGCTTCTGTCGCGCTCGATACTGCGTACGAGCGAATTACTTCCCTTCGGAACAGCATCAACGACATGTTGAATCGCATCCCGCGCGAGAGTGCTGGGACTGGGACCTTGACAAACACCACAGACAGTAGCGCTGTCCAATCTCGCAACAGCCTCAGTCACGACACCAGTAT
>JBBPQJ010000222.1:0-10447 GCA_038092415.1 Xerocomus tenax
AGCGATAGCACGGATTGTGAGAGATAGACAGACATTGTTCGCAGCTGATATGACAGACCAGGCCAGTGATGTATACGGGTGAATCTACCACATTCAGACGGTGAGCAAGCGAAGCGAGTGAATGAGCATCAATTACCGCTGCAACATCAGTCACGATCTTGTTAAACAGCTTCAACCTCTGCAAAAAGACGCCCCACGTGGTCTCAAATGTCTGTATCTCTGTGATGACAGTTGTGCCAGTAGTAACCGCCGATGCGAGAAGGTCAGCGGCGGCCGACGTGGAAGCGAGTGTGCTTATCGCTTTCGTCATTTGGTTGACGGCGGTGGTAGCTTGAAGTTCGTCTGCATTAGCGCGCTCGGGTGGCTGAGCAGTGAACGCAAATTTGATCGTAATCCCTGTACGATCGGACCCATCGGCTGTGTCCTTGTGAAGATGTTCTTCGAATACTAATTGCAGAGATCGCGTCAGCAGAACATGCCTAACAAAGGTTGTTCGTACCGCCATTGTTCAATTTTCCTGTTATCTCCTCGATCGTGTAGGTGAGAGTTCCAACGAGTTCATCTTGCTTCCAAAGAGTACGGTGCTTTTGGTAAACTTTAACAAGCAGGGTGGACGTATCGGCTCCGTCCCTGACAAATATGAGTTTCCTGGCGTAAGGGAAAGAGACGAGTACAAACCAGAATAAAGGCTGATCCCAACGAGTGAGTTTCTTCTTCTCTTCCACTGTGAGCGTCTGCCGCATGGTGTCTCCTACGCTAAACTGGACATAGAATTGTCTCGGAGGCGGGAGTTTGCGCCCCACCTGAGCGCGAAGTTCGATATCTGAAGAAAAAAGCTAACTGGCATAGAACAGGGCCTCTAGCGTTGAACTGCACCTTGGATGGTGACCGTTAAATTGGTCCTAGAACACCTCAACATCGTGGTTCTGAGCGACACTATGAAGGTGATACATACATGCCTGGATCCAATTTCTAGCTGGACTGAATATATTCGAGGTGTTGTGAGCAAATCGACAATGACTAAGAAGGAGGTGGGAGCGACTCGCGAGACAATGCGGTTGCAATGCGGCGAACAGCAACCTAGAGTCCCTCGGCTCTGAATGGACCTATCAGATAGGCTAGTAGTACTACCAGCATAATACTCTCGCCAGCAGCGCCCTAAGCCTACTATGTATCGTTACGCCAGCTCATCCCAATATGTGAGCCTCTTTCAGGTCTCCCCAAGAACGACAGGCGTCTACTAGTGAGCGCGCACCCTCATGAATGCTGAGCCTCTCTGGCCTCACTAACAGCCATTGATCCTCCGCCCACAAACTGTATCTCGCGCATGCCGTCGTGAGTGGGTTGCTCGTCGAGGGAAGGATGTAGATCATATTCCTGGACCCTTTAGGGGACAGGTTTTTGTGGGGGGGGGTACGTAAGCGCTTATGTCAAAGGCCCGGCTGTGCAAACTGTTCACACGGAGCGCAGTGTGAATGTCGCTTTTCGCGCTGACTCCAACCTGGTCCTGCTGCACCAACAATTCCTCGCTTTCAATCAAATTGACAACTCATTATTCACTCAACATGCTTCGAACTTCGGACCGTTGTGGTCGTCACGGACGTTCTGGACGTATGCGATGATGATCTTGTCTTTGTAGACACCACAGATCGTCACGTGGTTTCACGATGGGCGTTGCAACACAAGTTTGAATGTGTTGCGGTTCTTTCTTCGGATGTACGGTGTGATCAGCTGTGGCATGCAGGGCCATGCATATTGGTTTGTTTTCCAACGCTTGTGGCATTTACTGATCTCCCTCCTCGTGTCACAGTTAATACGTTGCACGCAATTGCGTGTGTGCATCATGTCGCGTGCGCTTCGCGTTCCATAAAACAACGGATGTTTGATTTTTTACGAGCGCACTTGTGCACATCAGAGTGTGTTCATAACACTGTTCTTTTGTTTTCCTCTGCAGTAAGCGTCGCTCGTGGGCCATGATCCACTGTTAGCGTTCAAACCGATGCCACGTTCTGGTTGTCGATTCAGGACGCCCGCACGGTCTGGTCAGAAGATGGAAGGAATTACGTTTTGGGAGACTTTTTGAGGTGCAATTACAGGATAGCAGATGAGCAACATTGCGATCTGCAAGTTCATTGTTCTTTGCAGTCGTTATTTGAGGCATGGCGATGTGAAGCAGTCCTGATTGACCGTCTTATGGCAGTGCATGGAGTAGCTTGCGGGAGCACGGCTACTTTGCTGTCGTTCACTCCATCGAAATGGAATCCAAAACGTTATACTTCAACTACCCACTCCGTTATAAGTCACTCACACAAATCACAGACTCGTCATGAATAACATGCTACCGTCACAATGAACGGGTCAGAGCACAAAGTTCACTGATGTACCATATTACTTGATTTGCGTGCCTGTTCTTCGCGTTCCTATATGTATATGTAAATCCACAAAATGATCTCAACAGAATCAGGCGGTGAGGGTCCAGGAGCGCCCGGAGGGCATGATATCGATCACCTGTGTGTCACCTGTCATGTCACAAATTAGTCATGACGCTGTTATGTCACGATCCATACTAACTAGTGAGGTATAGTGCTATTTGACTGCTTCGGCACTTTACTGCAGCACTCAGCAGTCGCTTAGGTACTTGGGAACGAGTAGGTAGTTGATGAGATGATAGAGATAAGATGTGCTTATCATATCCTATTATATAATACAGCAATCAACGATTAAATCAATCAATCTGTACAGCACGTGCTCGGCAAAACGACGCACGTCGGCAATCGTGCCGACACAACACAACACATCCCCGTCGTCGTTTCTCACGCCCGCGCCATGCTGCCGTCGTCGTTGACGACGATGAGCACGGCTATCCCGCCCAATCCCGCATCGTTTTCAACGCGGTTTTTTTGGCTAAGATACCCGTGTGTATTTCGTACATTATATTACCTTAAAAGGCTAGCTGGACGAGAATTTGTAGCCCGTCTGTAAAATTGAACACTCGGGAAGTGCCGGGAAGTGCCACGTCATCGCTATGGCACGCGTCAACAAGTGAAACTCCGATTGCCTTGGCGTCGGAGTTGAAACATGGCCTGATCTCTTCCCGCCCCTTGTCCCGCCCCCGTCGTTGCGCCCGTGCACGACGGGGAGCTACCCACACTTTCTCCCCCTCCCGCTCGTTTGTGACGGTAAGTAAGCCATCATCTGGCCTATGTCTGCAGTCTCAGTGGGTTTTTTCACAGCTTTTACGCCCTGCATTGCAATGAAACGCCAACGCACGAGAATTTCAACCTCTCGGCGGGTCAAGTCAACGGTTTTCCGCCAAGGTCTCACGGCGCAGACGACTCTCGATACGTTGAATGGTATTGGTCAGAAGTGGCTCGCCGAGGAGAAGAAACGCGCCAAGGAAATGCGAGGCAAGCATATAGTTCGCCTTTGTTTCATGAGCTCAGATTGCTCTTCAGACGCTCGTCGGATGCAAGAGCGGCTCGTTGAGGCGGGTATGGAACTTGGCACATTTGAAGGTGGCGACGACCAGAACTTTGACGCTGCTCTCTTTGACTCGGACGAGGATGAAGACGAGGAGAATGACCCCGAACTTCGCAGCGCCCCTCGTGTCTTTTCAAAATACTTTCGGCCGGCGAGCTACGAGTACGTTTTGTGTTTACCTAAATGGTTGTATTACTATTCCCTTCAGACAGAATGTTTTTCGTCGGCGTCGTGATGGTCGTACCCGTACACAGCGTTACCAACAAGCACATGCCGAGTGGCAAAGACAAATGCCTGCCCTCGTCCAGCAATACCTCGAGTGGAAGCATCGTGGTGCTGATCTGCTTGATGCTGATCCGCCTCGCCCAGATCATGCATTTCACGTTGATATAGTGGGCGTTTTTGGTATGTTACTAGTTCTCATCATCTTGTCCGTCTACTAACTAACTCAGAATTCACTCCCAGCGTGCCTATCATGCAGAAAGATGACGAGCCTGCCAATGTCGCTCTCCTCCGTGCTGGCGTTCTCGGCTGTTCGCCCACGCAACCCACTACTGCCATCAAGCTTAAGTGCTTGGAACTGTATCATCAACTTCGGCGGCGCCAGTCATCTCTCAGTATCCAGGCAGTTGCGAGAACATTCTGCAGTCTTCATAATGTATGTTTTTATCACGCCTGTTAGCCGGTCGGGTTTAACTGACTGACCAGTTAACCTACTCGCCACAATTCCGTGTCCACCTTGCCAACGCATTTGATGTTTACCTTGACATCTTACGGCATATCCGAACTTCGTTAAACAGAACATTAGGCAGGGCGGGGATTGAGTGGAAATTGCAGGGCGCTTGCCCCTGCTGTAGTTTTATTGTAAGTCTGACACATCGTCGTAGGTCATTTTCTGACGTATTTCAGCAACCAAATGAACCGGCGTTGGTCCCTGCCCGGCTGCATAGCATGGATGGCAATGTATCATGCAAGCGACTGGATGGTGCTGGCCGTGCTGACCAGCGGGTTTTCTGTAGCGATTACTTCATCCCGCTACCTGAGATTGAGCGATTCAAAGATGATGTTCGACCAAAGCCTAACCGTGGTCCAGACAAACCGAAGACGTGTACGGATAACTGGAACGCTGCTAATCCTGGTCATGAAGATCAAATTCAAGTCTTCGAACAAACAGGAATCTTCCTGCTTGCGTGCCGCCATGGCTTTGTGGAGTGTATTGCAGAGATGAAGCGTAGCGGTGAACTGTGAGTAGATTTACTTGCCATTGCACGTGCTGAAACTATTTCCCAGAGCGAAGTATGGGCTTGCTGTCACTCACCAGCTTCTCGACATCTGTGGCAAGGACCAAGCTATCGGTCATGATATTGGCTGCACGTCCAAGGGAACCATCGCCTCCAGCTCGCTTGGCCAGAAGGCAGCTGAACTCAACCTGATGGTCGTTGTCAATGCATTCCATGGTTTTGCACATAACCGTGCTTGCCAGTTGAAGAACCATCCCCTCTACTTACGAGGCTTAGGTAATGAAGATCTGGAGACGTGCGAGCGCATTTTCTCAAGCTCAAACAGTACGGCATCATTGATTCGGCACGCATCCTATTTCCACTGGATGCAGTTTCTCGATCTCCATTTTGACCAATGGGATCAAGACAAGTATCTTGAACTGGGTTTGTCAACTCCTGATTACGCTACTCTTTCTAACTGACCCTTCCTAGGCAAATTCTTGTTCGACAACTATAAACAAGCCCTTCGGATCATTGCCGAGAATACTGCCGAACTTGAGACATTTGCGCAAGTCACTGGATATACTGGTACAGACTTTGAAAGATGGCACGAGGAAGAGAAGAAATATCTTGAGGAGTGTGCCAAAGAGTCCGAGGGGACGAGCCGCGCTGTAGAATATGTTGAACTTTTACAGAAGCTACAGTCTGCTGAGTAAGTTTTTTTCTTGAAACCACGTCATGACTTAGCCGTTGACAGAGCGATGTATGGGAACACGACATCAGTTCCATTCCTCATTTACACACCGGCTAACTATAACCCTGGCTCAGGGTTGAATACGATGACTCAACGCTGTTCAGAAGCTGTCAGCGCAGAATTCTCATCCGCCCTCCGCCAGTATCAGCTCCAACTGAATGTCGTTTCGCACTTCGAGAAAGTTAATAACATCTCTCGCCGCTGGACTCCTGATGACCAGGAGTACAAAGATTCTCTTACTTACGTGCAACATCGACAGTTCATACGTGCGGTCGATGAGCTTGAAGGCCTTGTTGTCCAGCGGCTATTTGAGCTTTCCAAAGCGAACCTTGCAGGTACAGGTACGTTGTATTCAAATATCACGGAACATTTGATTTATCTGTTTCAGGATACAAGCTGCGCAAACACATCTCGAAAGCGTTGACCCGACGCTCTGCCGCTATCCGTACAGCCCTCGATCGATACAACAAGCTCGCTCCCCGCCAGACTCCTCCCCGTCCCAAGCTTGATTATACGCAAGTGATCGGATACGCTACACTGGGCGACTTTGCGCTCCTGAGACATTCCCGTGGTGACATCCTCGCAAAGCCTTGGGCAAACTCGGCGAACCGTGAAATGGCGATGAAACATTTCAAACTTCTGCGATCACACGAAGAGATCAACCGTTTGAACATGGAGATCCGCAGGTTGCATGCTTGGGTTGACCATGATGACGCTGAGATTCGCTCATCGATTGCAAGACTCAAAGCTGACGGATCCACCTTACTGGCAGCTGAGATGGAAAGCTTATATGCTGAACGTCACCGTGTCAACGATGTTCATCGCGCTCGATTGAAGAAGATTTATGTGTTAGACGGGTTTTCTGGCACACGCACATTGGATACAAGTACCGGAGCGACAGAAGAAGAGGATATTGAGGACGGGGATGAAGACTCTCACAATGACGAAGCAGATCGTCTTATGGATTGCCTCGATCGTGTCTCGTAGTTCGTTGAATTGTAATGAGCAGAATACCCTTATCATGATATTGATCTGCGTGTTGTCTAACTTTGTGTGTGATTCTCACTGCAATACGGTGTACACGCAATCCGACGTGACAGAGTCCGGTTCAATGTTCAACACGACACAACGCGACGCACGGATACTTGCTATCCTCTCTCATATCCATTACCATCAGCGTGCGATCCGATAGCAGATTGTGGGGTGAAAGCAACAAGGTCATGCATGATATCAAGTTCGACGAGTCGATGGTTTGTCACCTGTGTTTCCGTCTTGTGTTATTGCAAATGGTAAGTTACTCAGAATAACTGCCTCCATTCCAGCGCTCATGGCATTAATGTGACAGACACTCTGACTCGTTCGGTATCAGACGCCGCATGAATTGGAGATGGTCCACTTGCATTACATGGTCTTTGGTGTCAGATCGGCCAGGGTGAGTGAACATGCTTTCGTTTAGTACGAAACAACTGTTCCTGTTATTAATCCTCATCCGTCCATTTAGGTTGGTCCTATCTCTTCCACCGTTCCACACCACCGCCTCTAGCACCATGCCCGTCCTCGACCTTGCCACGCAGTTTATTGAAGCGAGCAAGCAGCGCCTTGATTACCTCTGTCTGGGCGAGCACACCGTAAGTCTGTAGTATGAACTTCGAACGTAGCTCATCAGCGAATAGAAAGGATTTGTGGAGATCAAGCTTACTGCAATCTTCGACTTCGAAAAAAAACAGGGATCGCTCTGCCTTCTACCCGCAGCAACACCCGTTGTCTCTACGTCATTTCCAATTGCAACGGAACTAGAGCGTGCTTGCCTGCAAAGGATCGAGGAGATCTTTTGCAACGAGCTACTCGTTGCTGTGCGGGAGCGCTCTTTCGACTGGGGCAAAGTCGAACTTCCAGCATCCATGGTCGAAAGTATGTCTTCGTTTGTCGTACATTTTATTCACTCATTTCATTACTCGTTGCAGGACTTGCATTTGAGAACCGTGTTTCCAACGAACTTCGCGGCACATCTGAGGCGTCTGGACCGTTCCAATTCCCTGACCCTATGGCGATAACCTCAACCCCCGCTCTTATGGATGATCGACGCCTGTCCTTGGCCAATACCACAAATTCTGGCTTGCTTCTGAGTCCCGTCTTCTCGAATACCATGGATTTCTCTCAGGTTGACTTGAACAATTCACTTGCCTCGATGCAAGACGCTCAAGTGTCCAACTGTTCCTTTTCCCGGCGTCTTGAGCCATCTTTTATTGCAGCGGCTGCCAAAGATCTTGCTGCAGAACAAGATTTCTCGCTCGGATCCGTTCTTTCAACTGCGCCATTCAACCAGTCTGTCCTCTCCAAGCGTCTCGAGCCCTCGTTCACTCAATCCTCCTCCCCGGTCGACATTCCCTCCGCTTCACTGGGTTCCGTTCCCATTCCCCTTTCACCTGAAGGGATCACCATGAGGCGACCAAGATACGGTCGGTTCAAGCAACCTAACGCTGCTATAAACTCCTCGACACCAGCCCCCGAGTTCATAGTGAAGAAATGGCCGGCCTCAATGCATAAGGGCACTCCACCATCTCCAAAGAAGCCTTTCATGACCTGCGAATCTCTTTCGCTAGGTACTAGTGATGGTTGTGACACGGGCAAGTCGCAGGAGATGTCGGAAGTGAACACTGCAGATGCCTTCCAATCTTGTTCCGTGCCGATGTCAAACAAGACCCCAAAAAGAAACAAAAGCCCCGGTAAACCTACATCGCCTCATAAGAAACCCTGCGTCGACTCCGTTCTTTCGGCATCTCATCCATTTCAAATTCAAACCTCAATGCACGTCCGTAACAACGGGGTCTCCATCACCAATAATGTCGTCCTTGGCCAGACAGAACGCCCGATCAGGGAGGCAGAGTATACCCGCGTCACGAAAATGCTTTGCGGCGCCATCGGGGACACTTCTCTCATCAATCACAATTTTATTGACGAGCTTTGGAGTTGCGTCACCCATGCTTACCAGGAAGATCATTGGCCCACGGTCTTGGTCAAGTACGGTGTGAGAGAAAGTCGTATTCAGATGGTCCTCCAGATTATGAAGGCTGCGGCAAAGGAATATAGCGGACATCGTCAGGGCTAGGTAGGCAAACAAATTTATTGATCCAATTTTGTCTAATGGTGACTCAGGTTCGGGTCCCTCAAAAGGACAAGCTCGCTATGTCAGACTTGGTCTGAGTTATGGTTTCCCCTGGCGGCGGGCGGTAAATTTTCTTGTTTGTTTCGCCATCTCGAGTCAATATAAATACTGCTGCTCATTGAACTTGTTGAGTCTGAGCAATGGCCCGTCTGCGTGTCCAAATCAAACGGGTACGTGCCAAGCTGACCAGAGAGCAGAAACAGAAGCTCCGCGACAAACACGCTGCACTAGCAAGTGACATTGCTGGCGCAAAAAATGTCTATGCACAAGCTGCCATCGACATTGCCAAGGAACATGGCCGGTAAGGTATTCTGGATCTGTTGCATCATTCCTAACATTGATTTTTACCCTGTGCATTAGAACGGTGCGATGGACCCAAACTCAGCTTTTCATGAAGAACAAATCTCTCCGCAACACTCGGAGAATTAACCCGTGGAATGCATTCATCAGGTCGAAGGTTCGCAACGTCAATGCAGGTATGTTCTATTAATTGTCCGTGACTTCTACTGACTAATATCGATTTTCCTAGGTCGCAGACAAGGCGAGCGAGTTAAGCTGCCAGAGTACATCGCCGAAAACAAAGAGGAGCTCAAAGCTGCCTATGCACAACTCACTGTCGCTGAACAGCAAGCACTGAATAATGACCTTGCAGCGGTGCGAACGGCCGTCCCTTCTGATGCCCGTGGTAACCCGAAGGCCGTCAGCAACATCCTCAGCGCAGCTTTTTCGACCATGGATCACGAGGTATAATGCTTATCCTAACCCTATCTCAACTACTAACTTGAACTGTGATTTAGTGGACCTCTCTCTGTGCTTCGACGGGTATGGAGGGATTTTACATAGCCGTCCGCGGTTCCATCAACGACCTCTCTCCCCCAAAGCTGTTTTTCTCTGAGAAGGCCGAAAAATTCCTCAAAGCTGTGTTGAACCTTGAACCTCAGCACTTGGCCCTCCGATTTGAATCTTGGGTTGTGAGTGGCATGGGTATGTTTTATATACATTGCTCGTTGTACATGAATCAACGATGTATCGACAGACCTGCCTGCGACATCAACCAAGCGAGCACTCAACAAGCTCGTCAGCGAATGTCGAACGGCTATTCAGGATGAGTTAGGTATGTAATCCATCATATGCACATATTTGCTTAGCACTTGGCTAACAATATTGACTCGCTAGACTTCATTCTGACTAGGAAGAAAATCGCCCACAAAGTCCAGATGAATTACATTAACTACGAGGGCAAGATTGTGGAGAAGTATGGGGTAGCACTAATTGGGTGGCCATTTGATGGACCAGTCAAAAACCCTGCACAACTTGGTGGCAGAGCGCAAGTTCAGAAACTCGCCAATGCACTCAAGTCCGAAACATGCAGGTGGGAAGAATTGAGCGACAGAGAGTTGACTGCAAGGGTCAACTCCAACAGAGTCCGTCAGGCTCAGGGCGAGATGGTGTACAAGCCACGGAAGCACCACAGCGAAGCCAGAGACAGCCAAGAGATCTTGAGTAGCAGTGATGAGGGTGGTTCCGATGACGAGTAATTAGCACAACATACTCATATATAACAGATCCACTAGACGGTGAACAATAGAATATGATTGTTGCGAAGTTCAGGGCCATTCTCCTCGCCCGCTTCCAAGTTGAAGGGAGCAGTGTCGAAGTTCCGTTGTCACCACCGTCCAAAAGGCCCACGTTTCTTCTCCTCAGTGAGCCACTTCTGACCAATACCATTCAACGTATCGAGAGTCGTCTGCGCCGTGAGACCTTGGCGGAAAACCGTTGACTTGACCCGCCGAGAGGTTGAAATTCTCGTGCGTTGGCGTTTCATTG
>JBBPQJ010000223.1:0-10430 GCA_038092415.1 Xerocomus tenax
ACTATCATCTTCGCGGAACCCCAGGTTTCGGAATTGTCAACTGCCCATAAGAAGAGTCTTTCCAGAAACAACACCGTAGGGCTCGTCAGACAAGATGATCCACAGTCCAAGGATTTATCGCCAACGGATATACATCAGACACAGTCTCCTCTCGCGAGGTCAATCAAACATTCTTCAGGCTCCGACAAGTGGAACAAGCTACGTGCACTGATTCCTTCCGTCATACGACAATCACCATCTTTACCTACAACACATGCCGTGGCTCCACCGGAAGTGAACATTATCGATGAACTCATCACCGGCGGTCTTTCCAATCTAATGTTCGGACTTTGGTTTGAACGAGACGACAAGAACCATCGTCGCATTCCGGTTTTACTTCACCGGCTCCGTATCCGTATCAGCGACAGCCTACATCCGTTGCACGCGCACAAAGCCGTGTTCCGTATCGAATGTGAATATGCCAACGGTGCTGCTCGATGGGTCATCTATCGGCAACTCCGAGACTTCATTTCGCTGCATACTCATTACACTATATCTAATGCGTTCAGCAGTCACAAGGATAAGCTTCCAGAGTTCCCGCGAACCAGTACGTCTCTTCACCTACTCCGCGTTCTCTTAATCACAGCCCGCCAAGGTTTACCGTACTTCAATTTTCTCAAAATGGCAAGTGGTGGGGCCCAAGTGCGTCAGGCAGATTTTGCATTATCACAACGTGAGGCCCTAGAAAACTATCTCATCAAACTCATTCGCGCCGTGGTACGTTGTTACATGTAAAAACGTCGTGTCATTAAAGACCCCGTTACCTTGTAGATGTTTCATCCATCATCAAACAGACTATCAGGTTTTCTCGAAGTTAGCGCCTTGTTCATCTCTCTAGCACAGTCAGGTGGGGTCCAATATAAAGCAGGCTTTCTGCGTCTGGAAACGTCTGGAAACAATCCGGGTCCAGGACGCAAAGCTACAAGCAGAAGAGATCGAAAGCAGTCTCGTTGGTGTGCTGTGCGAGAGAGCTGTTTGGTTATTCTCGAAGAACCTGGAGAAGTTTGTTGCATTTCTCTCCTCGCAGCATCCCTCTCATCAATATGATAGGTCACTGTTTTAGACGTTTTCCTCTTGGACTCAAGTTTCAAGATCCTACGTCCAGTTCGTTACTATCGCAAAGGCCTCCACCTCCTTCGTCCAGAACCCGCGGATAGGGAGTTTCACGCTGCAGGACACACGCGCGAAAATGTTGTAGTCCCTCACCAGACAGATGCTGATCGTGCTTCGGTAAAGGGTTCCTTCACTGGCAAACTAAGCAGAGCTCTTAATATTTGTCACCAATCGACGCCAAAGAAGAATAATGCTGAGGGCCAAGAAAAGTTGCCTTCTCGAACTACGCATGTACGACACGACACAGCCTCTTCAGGGAGTTCAGTAGTATCCAATTTCTCACCTTCTCCCATGTTGGATCCTTCTACGCATGTTCGTCCCCTGCAAGCGACTACCCAACCAAGCGAGCAAGAACAGGGTCAGCAGGAGAACCACATATCAACAGAAAGTGAACAACGGAAGCGAAAGAAGCGCACGCAAGACGTTTCAAAGCACACGTTCTACGTCGAGAACTCACAGATGCGGCTCAAACTGTTTGCAAGGAATGAAGTATGCACGTACTCGAGCCCTCGCGTTATGACTGACATGGCTGTTCCACAGCGCCAAATGTTGCAATGGATCACCGCGTTGGAGAAGGCTGCGGCCACGTGTCTGTTTGTGACAGAGAATCGATTTGGCAGCTTTGCACCGATCCGGACGAATGTGGCTGCGCAGTGGCTTGTAGATGGGGTTAGCCTGTTTTTATAACTGTATGCCCTTGGACTCAGCTTTCTCTGCAGCGCGACTATATGTGGAATTTGGCAAGAGCTCTCACAATGGCTAAGGAGAGCATATATATCCATGATTGGTGGCTGTCACCAGGTATAGCTGCTCGCTGAAGGTATTGTGTTTTTTCAACTCATCTGCTGCAGAATTACAACTACGACGACCGGGCAAAGACAAGTATCGACTGGATAAGTTGCTGGAGCAAAAGGCGAAACAAGGTGTCAAGATTCATGTGATATTGTAGTGAGTATCTAAGCTTGCTGTACGCTCCATGTACTCATCACTTGAGCAGTCAAGAAGTGTCGAGCCGTACAACACCAACAGACAGCAAGTAAGCGAGACATGATGTTGTTCTCGTCTTTTCTGACTTGTATCCATATCAGCTATGCAAAGCAAAAGTTGTCGTCTCTCCATGAAAACATCATGATCCAACGCTCCCCGTCACATTTCCAGACTGGCACATTTTACTGGGCTCACGTGAGCGGATATGCTGTTGCCACTCGACTCCAGGATCGCTGAAATTTTCATATTCTAGCACGAGAAGCTTTGCGTGATCGACCAAACTATCGCATTCATGGGCGGCATAGATCTTTGCTTCGGAAGGTCCGTCGCACTAGTGACACAACAGATAAGTACTCAATTTCCTCCAGATGGGACACTCCACAACACGTTCTCGTTGACGATCCGGAACTATCACCTGACAAGACAGAAATATGGCCAGGTTTGTTTCCGACGATTTCATGCTGCTATTTTTCGATGCCCATCCTTTCCGTGAATATACAGGGAAGGATTACAGTAACCCGAGAGTCTTGGATTTCCACGCTCTTAACAGACCCGAAGAGGACATGTATGACCGCTCCAAAGTTCCCAGGATGCCTTGGTATGTATTTAAAGAGATACGGATCGAGGAAACTAACTATGTACAGGCACGATGTTGGCTTGCAAGTTGTCGGCCAACCAGCTCGTGATCTCGCTCGACATTTCGTAGAAAGGTATGTAGTAGAGGCGCATTCAATCTGTTTTGTCTGCTGACGATGACGGCACTAGATGGAATTGGTTGCTACGAATCAAGGTTTGCGACTTTTTTTTTGTGTCCGAGACATTTGATGACACAATCTCCAAAAGAACCATACGAGGCTTATGCCGTTCTTACTACCTCCGCCAGAATACAGGCCCGCTGATTTAGAGGCCATGGGTCTCACAGGAACCTGCGAGATGCAGATTTGTCGTTCAGCTGGACCGTGGTCACTCGGCACACCAAATCGGCTCGAGCACTCCATACAAGACGCATACATAGCAGGTAAGCCCTTTGAATGCCTCTTAATAAGGACAACGGTCTCGATCTACAGCAGCGATCGACAATTCGGAGCACTTTGTGTACATTGAGAACCAGTTCTTTATCTCTTCGTAAGCATGCGTATCGTGGATCTGAGAGAAGGTCTTATTTTCAACTGGAAGGACCGTCATCAACGACGTGAGGATCGAGAACAGGATTGGAGATGCCCTCGTGAGACGAATTATTCGCGCGAGGGGAGAGGGAACCCCGTGGAAGTGTTGCATTATGATACCGCTATTTCCTGGATTCCCATATCCAGTGGACCATGGCGATGCTAGCGCGGTGCGTCCGCTCGGTCCCCGGTGTGTTCCAGAAACCGAGACTTTCAACAGATACGAATCATACTCGACTGCCAGAACCGGACACTCTTTCGAGGGGGAGACTCGATTTATGACCGATTGCGGGAAGAGGATATTGAAGTAGGTTCCGTCCACATGGTTTTCTTCCTCATCCTGATTCTCGTCAGCCTGAGGATTATATTCGTGTATTCTCGTTGCGCAACTGGGCTAAGATGCGTGATGGTGCCTTGACTACTGAGATTGTGGGTACCCGATGTTAAAGCTGTCGGCGCCGATTAACGGCCGTTCTAGGTATACATTCATGCCAAGATATGCATTGTCGATGATAGGCTTGCGATCATTGGAAGTGCAAACATCAACGAGCGATCCCAGCGAGGCGATCGAGACTCTGAACTAGCCGCTGTCATCCGAGATACTGATATGATTGATGGGTAGGCCGTGATGAATCCTATTCAGTTTCGACTTCCCGACTGATTTGCTTGGGTACAGCTCGATGGCAGGTAGTCCGTTCAAAGTGGGCCGATTCGCACACTCGCTACGAGTTCGCTTGATGCGAGAGCATGTTGGAGTCGACGTCGACGCCTTGACTGACGAAGACTATGGATCACATGAAGAAGAGTCGTACCACGAGCGAGCTCATGAACCCAATGTGGAACACGAACCTCCGGGTCGCCAGTTTACACAAGCAGTATATGAACGACCACTCCATGACGCATTTCACACAGCGGCACATGGAATCAAAGAAGGTACGTGACCTACCTGCGCGTGATCGTTGTCTTCCTCATTTGATTCTCGAGGCGCTCTAGTTGTGGAGCACGCTGTCGTTGAACCAATGTCAAAAGTGTTCCATTCATCTGTACCGGACAGCAACGTGCAAGACCCAGATCCGAAGACGGGGCCATCACTTCAGGATGGTCAGGCGCTATGCCCTCTTGATGAAGAAAAGCCCGTCGGATTCACCGGCGCGGCAGTTCCCTCGGTCGAGGTCAAGGGCCCTAAGCTCCGACCGGTGGCTTTGGAAAGCGACGACCAGTCGAACGCTCGCGAGGATCTAAAGTCTAACGATACGCCATTTGACGCGCATGCTGCTGGCTTACTGAACGGAAAGCCCAAAACTGCTTCCGATCCCTCGCACTCTGCATCGGATCTCAGCGACTGGACCGAGGACAGGAGCAAATACAGGCGGCCTTCCCCGAGAAAACAGAGACACCTTCACGAAAGCAAGAGCAAGACCTCGATTCGGACGCCAGCACCACCTGTCCATGCTGATGATTTTGAGGATCCGATCTCGGACGAATTTTGGGAGGATATTTGGGTTGCGTGTGCTGAACACAACGTCGGTGCTTTTTCGATTTCCTGTACGAATCAACTTATGGGATTGTACAGACCGAGATATATCGCAAGGTGTTTCATGCGACCCCGGATGATACTGTGACTACGTGGAAAGAGTACAAGAACTTTGTTGCCCACCATGAACGGTTTTCAAAGACGGTGAGTGTCTCGAGCGTCTCCATGGTGACTTTTGTCTTATTTGTGCAGGCTAAGAGTGGTTCCCCTTCAATACCGTCGTCTTTGGGCGAATCCGCGGAAAATGGTCCCAATCCGCGACTCGAAAGCGTCGAGGAGCTCTACGGCCGAGATGAAAAAGAGACCGAATGGTCACAGACGCCGAGCATCCCTAAATTGCACTACACCCAGGAAAAGGAACATGACAAGGGAAAGGGCGCCCGAGGACCTCATCCGTTTGATAAAGCAGAGTGGGCAGAAATGGAGAGCTTGTTGAAGCACGTTCGTGGGCATCTAGGTAAAGCGACAAAACTCGCGTCACTATCCTTGACTGAGATCAGTCCTAGTTTTGCATCCGACACACTTTTTGGAGCGCGAAGACGATGGCGAAAACTTTTTGTTCAACGCTGACAGGTCGAGTAACATTTCGTCGCGATGCAAGGTATTTGCTGATCACAGACATGCAGGCTTTTACCGCTTCCGATTTACAATTGAATCACACATGCATTTTTTATACTGTATATTGCACTTGAACGACATTCACGACATGTACCAAGTTATTGGCTTCTTTTGGCAATGCATCGTTCACTCTTTGACGTCGATATCGAATACGAGTTTATCTGGATTCTCCGGGAACATCATTCGTACGACTGGCAAAGAACCAGCGTTTGACTGACCTTGGACGTAAGGCGTTACGTGGTCTATGTACGCGAGATGTGCCGGGTGGGGCAGGTAAGCCCGTAGTGCATCCTCGTCCTTGAAGATCAGAATGACGCCTAGGAAGCCGGTGAGTTGTCTGCTCTGTAGTACGTTACGTTCGCACCCAGGCACCGACCTTCGTCATAATCCTGATCTAGGTGGTGCTTGATCTTGTGGCCCGCCTTGAAATCGCTGATGGTGGGTATCTGCGAGGGCAAGCCGTGCAGGCTCGCTCTGACCTTTGCAGCGTCGGCGGAGGCGATGTCTCGCTTGAACTTGAGCAGGACTGCGGGATTCAATCCCCAGTAGTACTCAGTATTCGGTGAGCGACGTACTGATGTGGTGAATGGCCATGGAGGTTGCGAATGATACGGAGTGCTGCGTATTATCAAGGACATTGCCCGCGGTTCAACTTCAATAGCCCGGAGAGATGCTCAGGGGTTATTTATCTCAAAAGGCATAATAATTGCGACCAAGACAACAATAATGAACACCGAGAGTAGCGAGAGTGGATTAATGGATGGACAGATTCTAGGTTAAGGAGAGAACAAGAGTCATCATCAAAAAGGCCAGTTTATTCATTCATTCATCCTTGTCGATGGTGACAAGTCGCGCCGCAAGTTGTGTCAGCATCTCTTCGGAACGGGGGTTGCGAGGGAAGGATCGTCCGTCGCCTTTGCTGTCAAGTGTAGCGTTGGTCAGTACGATCGGCTTGAGGCAGCCATGTTAGCTGACTGTAACTGGCAAGATTCGCCCACCTTGCACCACCATATAAAACGCGATACATCCAACCGCGTGGCCTTTGCCATCCAAATACCTGAGCCCAATTCCTCCGCCATCCAAGATCATATAGTTTCACTGAACGATGGGCGTCGTGCACGAGACTTCGTTGCTTGGCCGAAAGTTCGTGTTCCAAGGGAGGGTCCGAGAGTTGAAGTGCCAGAGGGAGCGATGGTATATATCGGAGGAGTAGAAATGGTGACAGACTTTCTACGGTCGTTTGGTTTGTGCTGTCCGTGTCCAGGTCGAGTTGCAAGTCTACGAGGATAAGTGGACACTTACGAGATGAGGTACATATGATATATTGTGAAGGAACCGATGACGACAGCCAAGATGAAGCAGGCTGCAGTCAAGAGAAGTTCATGAATAGGGATGGTATCGTCCTGGTTGGCAAGTTAGCAGGTGTAAGAGCAGCAATCCTGTGGGTAGTGTGCTTACTGGCACTGACAGCGGATTTTGGAGTGACCACCAGAATGCACGCGCAGAGACGACGCAGATATACGTTGAGAGGAAGGTAACGCAAGATATAAAATGGAAAAACGCAGGATAAGTTCTATGGCCCTGGAAGAAGATAATTTAAAGTCATTTTGTCTGACGCCAACCTAGACCTACCACACATTTACCCGCAAGCCACGGGCAGTGGTGATCTGGCCAATGAGCACTGGTGAAAACAGAAAGAGTATATCCGCGGCCTACCCATTTTCAGCACGCAGCGTCCACAAGCATTGCAATGGTGTGTACGCTCCGGCTTCGGTCCCCAACACATACGACACCACTTGAGAGGAGAGAGCTCATCGTCAAAGTCTGGGGTAGCCATGAGAGCCTCCCTCAGTCCTAGATCATGCCCGCTGGTATCCTCACTGTCTTCTGATGCCCCTTTGGGTAGAGAAACTGGGCCGGGATCGCGAACTACACAAACAATGAGGGAACAGAACGCAAGGAACGTGAGAGTATATGAAACAAGCAGGTGAACAAGAAAACTTGAGGTGGATTGTAGCGTGCGGAGATGATGATTGACGAGAATAAGTAGCCAAGATGGGTGCGGAGCGATCATGAGAGCGAGCAATGCTATCAAGGTGAATCGTGTTGAGAGTCAGTTGAAGAAGCAGACTTGCGAGTCTTACTGCAGAGAGGGAGATAGTGAAACCATCTCTTCGGTGTCTCGCTCGGAAAATCATCATCCCAGGGATCATGATCTCGATCTCGTCTTGGGGGCGGGGAAAAGTCGAAGGAGAGTAATGGCATTGGCGAGACGCCCAGCTTGTGAGGCAGTGAGAAATGAAACCGGCTCACTGAGCGTGTGACCACTTGACCAGCTTCTTCACTATTGGATTAGCAAACTCCATGTCTCGCAGATTCATTCCTGCGACGAACTTGGCGGTTATCTATAGTCGGGGAAAGCGTCCAGCTACGTGCTGCTACAAGTAGAAACTTACCCCCACTGACGGCCTATTGAATCCCACTGTAGGGATTTTTACCCCGCACACACGCCATGCCCTCTGTTACTCTCAAAATCTACCTCGTCGCTTACTCACTTCCTTGGCTGGGTCTTAACACTGGTAGGTTCCACGGTATATCGGAGTCCGGGTAGTTCTTGATCCTTATCGAAAGGTTCCATCGGTCCAACTGTAACGCAAACGGCGCAATTCAGCAACTCCACAGGGAATATTCACCTGGTCAACTTGGGATCTACGTTGCTCGTATTCTGCTTTCTACTCCGATTTCTTCACTCTGCAGTGGTCGCCGATGTCATCTCTCGCATATATGGTGTTCTCACCAGTGGATTCATAGTCGCCGTCGGGAACCTTACCGCTTTGGCAAATAATTTCACTGCACTGATCTGCGGTCTCATAACGGGCATTGGACAAGGCCAGTCCATATCGGTAGTGACGATCTATTGGTGCGAAATTGCTCCTCAAAATATCCGTGGACTGTGGCGACAATGCTACAACTCCTTATCACCGTAGGCATCTCGGCCGGGACTTCATAGCCTATGGGTCATCAAGACTATAGTAGGCTAGTTTGGCGTGTCCCTTTCATTGTGCAAACGTGCATAGCCGCAATGCTATCCATTGGCATGATGGCACTCTCCTCGGTGGCTGGTGCAATGCGGACGACTTCGTGACGCTCGCCAAGTCTTAACGAAACTTTTGCCCATACAATAACATTGACAAAGAGTTGCAAAAGGTCCTTAGACGAGGATGGTACGCAGCAGGCCAAATTTTTCGAAGTCTTTTCGAAACGGTACATCAGAAGGAGTCTACTTAGAACATTCTTAATGGGGTTTCAAATGCTCTGCGGTGTACGTGTTGCATATCCGTCGCAATGTATAGCATCCTCATACCCCTCACTACTTCCGTTTGGATCAGATCGATGCTGTGCTATATTACACCCCCTCATCCTTTTTACCCAAGCTGGCTTCTCATCACAACGTGCATCGTTCCTTGCCTCTGGCATCTCGGGAATAATAAACTTAGTGTTCACCATTTCAACTCAGTTTTTTTGGATAAGTGGGGGCGGAGGTTCCCCATGATAGGGGGAGGAATCGCTATCGCTAGCTTTCTCTTGGCATTGGTAGCATATGCGGCTCACGGCAGCAAGGCGAACGGAGAGATATATCTCAACGGTAAAACCTCCCGATGGGATGTTATCATCCTGATCTATGTGTTCGTCGCCAACTTTGCGTGTGGTCCTGGGCTATGGTAAGTTCCTGGGATGCATGTGGTTCGCAGCATGAGGCTCAACTTCCGCCCCACAAAAGGTCATTAAAGTATATTCGTGTGAGATTGTGCCCGCATGCCTGCGAGCCAAGGGATGCGCGTTTCAGCAAGTAAGTTGTCGTCTTTCATCAAGGTCAAGTTATTTACGTGTAATATCCGAGCTTGCTAATTGGGTCGTCAACTTCCCGGTGGCGTTGACTGCTCCTCTTTTCCTCCGCGCTTCGGGCCGTACTTCTTATTTGGCGCAGCAACGTATTTTATCACAGTCGTATGTTATTTCTTCATGCCCGAAACAAGGGTCTGGAGTGTAGAGGAGATCAAGATTCTCTTCGAGATGAAGAATCGTGACCTGAGGTCCTAATTGACGTGTAAGAGTTCGTTGGTCGATCATTCACACCCCAGAGTTTGGAGACACAACGGTCAATCCGATACATGGACGGGGCAATGTCGTCTCCCACTTTGCTAAACTCCCGGAAAGCTGCCTATGTCCTGTAGATAAGTCTATTACAAGTATCAAGATTCTGGTACCTGATTCTTTCCTCACCTTGCGCTCCACACGCCATTTTCATTACAACTCTGAGAGACACTGCGGAACATCTAAGAAGCCAAGTTTGTAAGACGGACAACGTGTTGAACGATCTACGCCAACATGATCCGAAGCATGACAATACCTGCAAAAAGATGGTAGTCTGGTTGCATACCTGGGAAACAACATCCGGAATTCACTCAGAGTGGAAGCACCCCAGCCATATGTGACATTATGAATGAAGCCCCTGTGGGAGTTTCCAATTCGGGAACTGACAATCATTCGGTGCGACATGAGGAAGCCAAGGACCTGGTATAAATTCTGGATGATGGACGCTTCGTTCTGGTCAGTCTTGTCTTCACTTAGTGCAGTACGCGCCTCTACCCATCTCACCAAAGGGTCAACTTGTAATCTTTGTTCCTTGAACGCGTAGTGCGTATTTCATTATGTCGATGCCCGACGTAACTTGTCGTTACTGACTTGAAGTTTGCTGTCGGATCCAGGTGTGCCAGTAACCTCCATTCCACCACACCACACCACTAGCTGCCAATCATGGTGTCCAGGATTATCATCGCTTCCCCCGCCGCTCGCAAGCGCCAGGTCGGCTTTGAGACAGCTGTCACTGCGGTCATCTTTGCGCAAAAGCTCAAGGATGCCGCTGCGCTGTCTCACGGCCGTTCGCCTACACCAGTTGGGGGCTACCGTCC
>JBBPQJ010000224.1:0-10429 GCA_038092415.1 Xerocomus tenax
TGATTGCTACAAGCGCTGGAGATCTCACATTTTTGAGTGGGTCTGGTCTTGAACACATTGTGCTGGGACTGGAAGGCGAATATGTCACTATGGCTGCTGGAGAGGAATACGCGGTAGTTATACATAGACCAGGTGCCACTACCATTAACGGTAAGTAAATTTAATATTTATACGTTGTGTAATGTACTCAATCACTTCTGTCAGGTTCACAAGGGTTGATGGCGACATTGATATCTTTTGATGAGTTTGAAGTGATCCAAGCAAAACCACTACCAATACCCAAGGGCCATACCCTTAAATGGATTGGTATAACGGCTGAAGGGGTGCGTATTCGCCGCTCTTACTACTGTAAGATAATGACACGGCGTTGGTAGGCCCCCGCAATATACGACTCTGCAGGGTTCGTGCATACTATGATCAACTTCCGACGGCCAAATCGCGCAACTTGGGCGCGTTTATTGGACACAAACACACTTGAGCGCAAGGAAGGGAAGGATGAATCGTACTGGCCAGTTGGCTTGTCGCAAGATACTCTAACATGTGTCATATTGAAGGTAAATTTATATCCTAATTTGTGTTTCTTGGGTGAAACCTACTTTCTGTCAAAAGGGTAGACAAGAACATCCTGGATTCCCAAGACCACTAACACAGGAACTGCCTGTAAGACTCCCCTTTCGAAACAAGGATGCAGTGGAATCTTCCATCGAAGAGAAGTATGTTGATGTTGCATTTGCCTTGCTCTAAGCTCACATTGTTCAAAGACTTGCCCGAGAACGAATGCACATTAACCTGGCCCGTGACGCTCTAGGTGATGAGTTAACTTCGACTGAACTGGATAAGCGAGAGATTGAACTCGACAAATCGATCATTAAACTCATCCAAGCGGCTTGCAAGGCGGATAAAGCACCTCGTGTTCTGGAGTTAACCAGGCGTCTGCATTTCGTACACTCCATAGCTGCCGCTAGCCAGCTCGCGGGATTCTACAAACTCCTGGGTCTTCAGGAGAAGATTGAGGCAATCAAACTGTGGCGCGAAAATGGACCGAATCCGACGGAGGAGGCGAGAGAACGGCGACGTCTTCTCGAACAGGAAGATATAAGCATGGAACGGCCGAAACCACTGCAAAACTTCGACCCTCCCCCGAAGATCGAGAGACCTGGACTCACGCGTTCAACGGGAGTTGTTGAGCATTCAGAATTCAGTGGCTCGAGTGCGCCGCGACTATTCGATAGACGATATCCCCAAACAGCTACACGCTCCGCTTCGCCTGACGGGAAGAGGAAACGCGATGAAGTAGACGATTTTGCACCAAATGGTTCCGATGTGGATGCCAAACGACGAGCGGTCGGTGAATGTGACACAAATATTCAAGTTCCCTCACCCAAACGTAAGCAATATCATTTTGACGCTCTAGAGAAACAACAGTTCAATGATGTCTAGGAGACAATCCATTCGCTCGCAAGTCGGCTGGAGATGCCAAGAAGAATCCCTTTGCACGAAAACCTGAGCAACTCAAACCAATCCAGAAGAGTGAGAGTTTTTTCAATAAAGTCGAAGCTGTTGAGATCGATCAAAGCAAACCCCGTAAGCTTGTCGTTTTATACTTCCATATTATTCAACCCCCATGTCATGACATACAGGTGCTGCAAATAAAAAAGGGAAAGACAAGCAGAAGAAGGATGTGACTAGACAGACAACCCTCTTCGGGCTCCCTCCAAAGCAACCAGTCGAAAAGAAAGGGAAGTCTCTGAAGAAGGGAGAGAGATCAGAAAGCGGGATAAATGATATTGTGGCGTCAACATCGGTTCCTCCAGCCGCAAATGTTGACATGTCAGAAGTGCCACCTGCATCAGAGGTTGGCACTCTGGTAGAAACCCAGGACACTGCAGGGACTATTATCGAAGACACCCAGCTATCTGAGGATGAAGTCCCAATAGAATGGGAGGTATCTCCGCCGCCGTCCCCCCAGTAAATTAGGTAAGAGGAACAGTCCCAGCAGGCACTTTTCTTCTGGGTGAATGTTATTTGTTAGGTGTCTCAGCGAACTTGTTTTCATATCCCCTCGATAGTACTCATGACGCAAAAAGTAGTTATCATTTACTGACTGACTTTCACGAGAAGATACAATGTACATGTCAACGTTTCAGGTGTTGAAACAAATGCGCCTCTGTGATGAATGGAAATGGTCGATTTCCAACGCAGCCGCTTACCGCATTGTACACATTTTAATGTGATTCGCCGACACCCTCGGGAAAGCTAACCTTCCTTATCACGACTGCGCTTCATGTGCCAAGGCGCCAGGATTGATTGCTGTGGTGATAAGAGTACCTTTTCAGAGGATCTTCAGCTTGAAACTGTGGAACCAGTAACCAGCCATGTGTTTCAGTTGAAGAGTTTGACCAAGCGTGAAACGGCAGCTTGAGATCGTCTGCCTGAATTCAAGCAGGTCAAGTCTGCAGTAAGTCACATTGGTAGTCCCTGGCTCCTGAGAAAGCCGAGGGTATACAATGAAATGGCAGGAGTGCTTGTCAAGAACGTAATGAAGTACTGAAGTTGCAAGTTGTTTATGCGGCCTATCAAGTTCCGTTCGCACGGCAGTAAAAGATATCCCCCTCCTTGCTGAAACCGGTGTCTACTCCATCGCTAACTTGCGACCATCTTGTCACCATGTCCTTGTCCCCGACCGCCACGACATCGAATAGCTCAGAGGTTCCCTCAAAACGTCGCCGGACAAATAGTATCCTGCCAGCACACATCGGCTCTGAGCAGAGTATGTCCCAAATACCCGCTGCGGGATCGGCTCACTCCCCTCCATCCCAACCTCCTGCAAATATACCGAAGCGTGGTGCTAGGGCCTGCACCGCTTGCAGAAAGGGAAAAAACAGGTGCGAAGGCGAGGTAAGCTTTCTGTCCCGCTGCGTCCCTGTTAGCTCACTGGCCCGCCCTCCCGCACCGGCCCGGGCCATCTCGGACAGCCACCGTGTCGTCGATGTCAACTAAGTGGTACACCATGTATCTTCGAGAAGCCAGAGAAGAAGAACGCTCAACCAGCATCCGTCGCTAGTGTGGAGTATGTCCGTCTCTGCAAACGTATTTCTTCTCTCACATTCGTCAAAATAGGCGCTTGTCACGCCTCGAGGGCCAGTATCTGGTAATTTGCAAAATATCTACGTTTAAAGGTCCCTCAATCGGTGCATTGCAATGTCACAGGTCATGCAAAGTCAGATGATTGGCATGCAATCGTCGCTGGACCGTATCTTGTCCGCGATACAAAGCCAGAGTCAATCCAGCAATCAGCAGCCTAATCACTCTACAAACTTGGGACACGGATCTAGCCGAGATGCTGCTCCTTATACTCACCGAAGTCGGTATGTCAGATGCATTCATGACGAGGCATAATACCGATCAGTTCTCTCAATTCAAGCTTTCCCTCCCTTCCCGGCTTCGCTTCCCCGGTATGTCTAGCTTGCTTGTCAAAGATACAGTGTTTATCTATGCGCGCAGCCACACAAGTACGCAGCGTATGGAATTCCCCAGAGCACTGTAGCATTATCGGAAGACGAATCCGAGGATACCCTTCCACGTGCCACACTCAATGCGCCTATCGAGGCCCTTCAGGGTTTGGCCAATGTAGCTGCGGAGGCGGCGGCAGCGCCGTCTACCGCCCCTCCCATGAAACGGCAACGTGGGGAAGCAGTTCCGAGGAGTGTGTTTCCACACGTCATCGCAAAGGTATGAATCTTCGTCTCGAATCCCGTACCAGTCTGATGGGTATTCTCCAAGGGGCTCGTCCTCGAAGCAGAAGCTAGAGAACTTTACCACATGTAAGGTCTCATCGACTAAATACAACTTTGCTTATTTTGATTTTGTAGCTTTTTTGCTGGTTGCCATATTTTTATCCCACTTTTTGATCCAAACTACGATACATTTGAGAGCCTTATGGAGCGTACGCCGTGGACGTTTGACTCTGTTCTTGCCATTGCCTCTAGAATTCGCAGTGGGAATGCACCTCTTAGCCCCACATTTTACAAGTGCTTGGAGGAAGCGCAAGGAATTGCTAGGTCTTCGTTGTTCGGTCCTGTGATCAGGAAAGAAGCGGTTATGGGTAGGTAGTTTCGCATTCATGGGACTTGGTGGATGATCTTACATTGCAGGGATGCTGCTTCTCGCTGCCTGGAGTACGAGCGGATGGCTCCCAAGTGGTCATGCTGTGCGCATGGCACTAGATCTCGGTCTACACCATGCGCTGGAAAAACTTTCCGACGAATCGGAAATGCAACGTTCCGAAGAAGAAGAGCGAGACCTTGGTGCGTGAGACCTGTTTGACGGTGCGGAGTTCAGCTTGAAGGGTTTTAGTTGTATCGGCACGGATCTGGTTGTGTCTCTACTGGTTCGATCATCAGTGAGCTTCTATTCCCCGCACTTTTCTTCGCACAACTTGATTGTTGCGACATAGGATGAGCTTAGGGACTGGTCGGCCAGTTGTTCTACGGGATGAACGCTCTATCAAACATTGTCGTCTCCTCCTCACACATCCTATGGCATCACCCACAGATGTTCGACTCATTTCCCTGGTTGAGCTGATTGCTCAGAAAAGTATGTTCCCATTTTGCTGTCCGCGCACTGTATGACGTCACTGCGTAGCTCATATATACGAGACCCTCGCGCCGCTGAACGGCGAGGTCAATCACAATACACTTGCCTTCATCCGCAGAGCCAACGTTGCCCTTGATAAGTGGTGGGCAGATTGTGACGAACTGCATCGTAGGCAATCCTTTCTATGCGTTGAGAGCTCTGTTCACACATTTCTCTAGGTCAGACCATGGATGAAGAATCTCTATTGCGCAAAATTCTCGCTGGAGAACTACACTTTGCAAAACTCTGGCTTGTTTGTGTCGCCCTACGTGGGGTATCCTGGGACAAGATGCCATTTGAGCAACGCGAGCTCGCTTTCCAAGCCAAGGATGCTGCGTCCAATTGCTTGTCCATCTTTATGAGCTCCACCGCATACCGGTATGTCACATTGGTTGTCCATTTCAATTGATTTCGAGTCAAATATTTCCAGAGCTGCCCTCCGTTATGCTGTGCATGACGTTCTTGTCTCTCTGGCTTTCTCCGGTCTTTTCTTACTTAAAATGGTCAACCTCTTCCCCGCCGAATTAGACTTGGCTGCGATAATGAGCCAGGTCGAGCATTTGGCTCAGTTGCTATCCGACGTAGCAGCAGAACGGTCCGTTTTTCTTTCCCTTGCAAATCGTTTCTTATACGCGGAGCTTACAGCTATGCACTCACGCTGCGTATCATGCTCGCAAACCTACGCCGAAAAGTAGGCATACATTCTGGGATCGCTGCGCCGATCCAGAATCTGCCTCCCCCGCTATTGCCGGAAGGTATGGTTGGTCCGTACGTAGACAAACACACCATGGGCCCACCTCCGTTAACGATGGAAGAACTCGGATTTTCCTGGCCGGGTGACCGTGGTATGGTGAACCCTTCAACAATTCCAGTATGGATACAAGAGCAGGTTCGTGGACTCCCCTCGCTGCTGTTGGAGTTGGCCTCACCCTCTAGTTACTCCATATTTTAGAGCCTCACGGACCTGGGCCTCCCTCTCAACGGTTCTGATGGTATCTTCTTGAACATGTATGGAGTAAATGGTTGGTCCGGAGACTTTGCACCCATGCCCGAAGCCTGGTGATTATTTCCACCCTTGTTTAACCATTGTATAAGTACAGTTGACGAGTTTTTTGTTGTGCAATGTCGCCATGTACAAATGCAAATAATCGAACGTTTACGAGTAATGCACGACCGAACGCTTCGCGGAAACTGACGCAAGATGATAACCCTGTTTGCTGGCTTTACTCGTGTCTGAAACGAATTGGAGGACTTTTTCTCCGATGCCACGAGGCGCTCTTTGTAAGTATGGTGCGCCGTCTGCATCCAGTCTCCTGGATAAGATGCATTGTTTTTACGTACCTACTTCCGGTTGATCGTACTATGTTTCGACTGCAGAACTCCCGAAGACCGAAAACACATAATTGAGTGCAATTCTGGCAAAGTAATAGGTACACGGTTGCGAAGCGGCGGGATGATGACGATATGAAAACTTTCACTCATCATCCTCGTCGCTGTCTTGTTCTTGAAGAAACTGGGATTGTGAGCATCACTTTGGATGTGGAAAAAAGAATGGAAAGCCCATGCCTTGACAAGCGTTTCAGTGCTCTTGAGGAAGTGTTGTCTCCCCTGAGGCTTGGACCCCTTTTGGTACCAATAGATGATGGCCTGGTCTGAGATGCAATCATTGTTGTATAAGACCTGTATGCGATGTGATAAGAACCAAAGATGAACACAGTAGAAATTTTATGCCTTGAGGATCTGGGGGAACGCCTTCATAATTCGAGTATCCTCATAGCAGTATATCTGAACTTGATTGATCAAGGCAACTTCGACCTTGGGCCCTTTGCAGAATGACTCGAGAATCTGGGAGAATTTCTATCCAGCATGCGACGACAAGCAGTCGGTGAGCTTCAAGGCGCGGATAAGAGTGCGGCGCGTACCCCTACTTCACGCAGCGCAAGGCCCTCTATCTGGTCCGGCCGGGCAGCACTCCAATCTACGGAAGTCATGAGACCCTGCCAGATACACTGAATCAACTCTGCATCAGGGAGTGACTGCTCCTCCAGCTTGCTCTGTATCGCTGAGATGATCTGGACAGCGCAAACCTGATCAGCTGTCCCAAGCAACGATGCAAGCGACCCACACGTACAGTTTCTGCGGACTCGCCGTGTCCAGAAAGGCCCTTGAGTTCAGTTATGATACCTTCTTTCGCAATGGCGTATTGCTTCTTGGTGTACCACTCTGCTACCTGGGGGAGAGCTTCCTTCCTGAAGAAATCATCGAGTATTTTGGCATCCCGGCGGTTGGGAGGGAAGAAGAGAAGAAGATCCTTGATATTTCCTCGCTTAAGGCAAGCAGAGAGGTGATCCATTGACTGGTCAGTAAGATAGGCGCGGAATATGATAGCAAGGATGGCGATGGATGCGTCTAGTAAGATAGTCACGTGGTCAGTGATGGCACGAAAAACTCCAGCTACAAACCGTTTTTGACGAGCTGATCCTTGGTAAGGCTCTGTAGACAAGCAGCGCTAGCGATCCCTTGAGACAGAAGGAGGCCGATGGTGATGGCGAGCTTGTCGCGCTGATCAACGGACCAGCGATTGATGTATTGGAGGAGAGTGGGAAGGGTTTGCTCCTCGAGAGGTTTCTGAAGATATTTGTATCTAAGAGAGATGAGGTGTGGAAACTATCAGGCATGCTGGATGGGTGTACCTTCTGATGACCTTATTGAGCACTTCGACATATTTCTTCAGCTCCTCGACCGATGCAGGGTCATTTGCTTTGAATATTGTGAATGGAGACGTGGGTGCACCGTCATCGATATAGGAACCGCCGGGCTGGACCAGACCGCCAACGAGGATAATTTCAAAGAGAGCATCTGCATATTTCAAGAACTCGAGTGTGGATCCAGCCTGTACGAGCTTTGCAGCAAAAGACTCAAACTCGTTCTCCGGGACAGTTTCTAGGTGTTTATATAGTTGGTCTCTAAAGACTGGAGTCGAATATAAGCGTAATAAGGGTCGCAAGGTGGGAGACTAGCCTGTTGGTTCGTGCTTCGCTTGGGCTTTAACTGCACCTTTCCTTGCCTTTATCTTTACCCCCTGTAACGAAGGCTTTGCAGTGGTGGATTGCTGAGACATCCACAGTTTTCGAGGGTATCGAAAAAGGCGGACAATCAGATGAAGGGAGGTGGTCGAGGTGGAAGCACAGGCGAAGGGGTCGATAAGCGATCTACAAGTATGTGGGGTTGCACGTGATCAGACAATCATTGAGCGTATCTTTCTCATCCACAACCACAACCATCTCTAAATGGCGACCCCTCGTTTTTCAGATTCCCCAAATGCCCGTTCAAAGTCGATTACGACTGCAGATGGTCTCGACACATTCGGGGTATGTTTCTGCAGGTCACACAATAACAAAGACAACCTCATCCTATATCTCCCAGATTCTCAACCAGCACTCTATTGGAAACACCGCTTTCCAAGTTGGCGTGTGCGAGGACAAGGGCACGCGCAGGTACATGGAAGATGCACACTCTTTCGTTGTTGACTTTGCCGGTGTCAGAGGACAAGGATTCTTCGCCGTATTTGATGGTCATGCGGGAAAACATGCCGCCGAGTGGTGTGGCCAACATTTTCACGAGGTAGGTAGCGCAACTGCACCGTTAATACGGATATCCTCATCATACCTCTTTGCCACAGTATTTTCTCGACTCCCTACGCACCTCCTCGTCAACCACAGTCCCTGACATCCTTAACGAGACATTCCATAACGTTGACAGACGTATTTCTCGCCTCTGCGAGGAATCTGATGGCAAGATTCATTCGGGTTGCACAGCCGTGACTGCATTCTTGCGTATCGAAGACGCGGACAGTCGGCAATCATTCCTCGCGTCACCGATCGCCACCCAACCATCTGCTGTAGCTCCTGGCACAGACGATACAAAAAACTCTGGCAGCGGTTCTGAATCACCTGTCAGCGACTCGGGTGAAGAACCATCTGGATCTGTCAAGGCGAGCAAGAAAAACAAGATCAAGACCGGATCGCCCACTGGTCGCTTTGCTCGTGCTTTGAAAAACCTTGGCGGGGGTGGCTGCTCGCCTCCACCTTCACCTAGTATCCCATCGTCATCCACTGCTCCAGCAAATCGTGCGAATACCCCTGGTGTTATATCCCCTCCCCCATCACTCCGACGCGTGCTTTACAGCGCCAATGCAGGCGACGCACGTGGGGTCCTTTGTCGGGCGGGAAAGGCCGTGCGCTTGACGTATGATCACAAAGGTTCCGACAAACAAGAAGCAAAGCGTATTACAGACGCGGGTGGTTTTGTTATGAGTGGACGTGTCAATGGTGTGCTGGCCGTCACAAGGTCTTTGGGTGACTCCTCTATGAAGGAATTTGTCGTTGGTTCTCCCTACACTACCGAGACACAGCTGTGCGATGACGATGAGTTTCTGATCCTGGCATGTGACGGGGTGCGTACCTTTGACGCGTATTTGCCTATCGAACTATCTAATACCGTCAAAGCTATGGGATATCACGGGCGATCAAGGAGCGATTGACTTGATAAGGAACATTGAGGATGCACAGGAAGCAAGTCAGACACTCGTTCAACACGCGTTATCGCGACAGACCAATGACAACGTGACTGTTCTCGTTGTTCGCTTTAGGCACGCTGTGCCACAGGCCAGTGGGTAAATCCCGAAAGTATAGCTGTTTACCTTACTCTGGCTCATATTATGTATTAATGGTAAAAGTACCCAGCCTACGTCTATATTTTACCGTCATAACCATCTTGTCTGTTCTGTTTATCTTGACATTATTACAGGCGATCTTATAGTATTCAATTCAATTCATTCGTTGATGTATCAGAAAAATGAACGTGGCCTGTATGTAGTCAACTTGTCGGTATCCCGTAGACTAAACACCATTCTAGATACTTACGCGTGTCACAAAAAATTCCCCAGGAAGCTAAAGAAAGCAAATATTCGTATGCGTGAACGAAACCCGCCAATCTTTCCTATAAATATCTACCAACCCGTCGCCCATTTAGACATAATCGACAGTGACGTATGACCAACCGGCGTAGGAGGAGGTAAGTGCTTGGTCGTTCTGCTGAATGTCGATGATGGTGGCATTCGAGGGGTTATAGGTATTACCACTTGCATCAGAGGCAGTGACGCTAGTGAAAGTGACGCTTCCAAAGTCGGGGAAAGGAGCAATGCCACCATTTATTGTATCGTCTTCGACGATCCAGTCAGCATCTTGCTGGCAAAGAGCGCTGCTAGACGTGAGGTACATGTTGACGGTCTGGCCGTTTGTCAAGTTCTCGATGACCGCTAAGCCAGAAGTCGTGGAGTATGCAGTAACGGTGGCGGCGATCTCGTCACCAGCAGAAATGGTGATTCCGGAGAAATCGTTACGATTCTCAGGGTACCATTGGTACCAAGCTTTTCGGTGAACGGACGATGAAAATCAATTCAGATTGGAGGTCCCATTTCACTCACCATTGTAAGAGACCGCTCCGCCGGAAAGAGTGAACTCAACTCCAGTCTGGAGGATAGCGTTTTGACAGGTAGCACCGTCGATACCAACCCAAGCGGAAGCAGTACCGTCGCTTCCCCAAAGGCTGGGGACGGTGAATGAACCTGTGACGCTGGTGAAAGTCCCCTATTCGCAAAAGATGAGATCGTGAATGATCGTGAATCAGGATGATACAAACGGTACCCTCGGACAATATAGCACCAGCCCAATTGTTGCTATAGTATACCTCGGAGGTATCGGCAGCAGGCGACTCGACATGGCGGCTCACT
>JBBPQJ010000225.1:0-10397 GCA_038092415.1 Xerocomus tenax
ACTGACGATACGATCTGTCTGACGAATTTTATGACTATGTTGTGTTCAAGTCTCTTGTGTATGGTTTTGTAGGCAGGAGCCAAGCGCTTTGATTGCATGTACATACCTCATATTAATGACACTTCCTCCCAAACCCACAACCTCCCAAACACGTGCTTTCAGGCAAGATGAAAAGAAAGGTGTCACTTCCATATGATTTGATTTATCTTGCTCGGCGCAAAGGCTTTGGTTCAAAAACCATTTGCACACTGGACAAGTTGTTCTTCGGCACGTCACGCTGGTTAACGAGGCAAATGCAGACATGTCATGTGTCACCCTGGTTGCACTGGGCACCCAAAGTCGTCTAAAATACAATAGATTTCGAACCTGAGCTTGGTTCGATCTGGCCGGCCCTAAAAAAACAGCAAGATTTGTTTTCCGATTAGGAAAGTGTAGTTTGTCTCGCTTCTACACATTTCGACCAATCAGAATGCTCAAACGGCCTCAGAGGACCGTTCAGTTGTGACGTGATTTTGCAGCTCTGCAGATAGGCTAGATGGTCTACAATCACCGACCACGGGTCTGGCCTACCCAGTCACAGAATGTCACGTAAGGTCACGCGGTAGTCACGCGGTAGTCACGCAGTCACGCATTGCCAGATTGCAATCCCGCTCGGCATCGAATGGTAAAAATGCGTACAGTAGCTAAGTCATAGATGTACTATTCTACCTAAACAAGTGCTCTGCACACAGTGGTATTGAGTTTCCCGCTCACTCCTTGGCCCATCCCGGAAGCTACTTTATCTGTGTCCTGTCGAATGCGCTTTGTGGCTTTTATGTGAGTTTCAGCTCCAAGCTTCAACTGACACCAGCGTACTTGTCACGGTGTAAATTTACCCACTGTCACAGTACTTTTTCCTATCTCAATGAAAACACCATACATTAAGCCCGTTCCACTTCGTAGCATCAAAGAATGTATCAGACATTTCATGTAGGGTTTCAGATTTGCAATAAATGGGGTGATAAATGTGTTTTAAGGAAGTGGCCAAACTCATGGCCTGTTGTGGGTTGGCCAGACTCGTGGTCGGTAATAGTGATAGTACTGGCTGGTTGAAGATTCTCATAGCAGAGCGATCGCCCGGAGTGCTGACATCAAGCTGACATGCATGATATGTACTACCGAGTGTACTGAAACAGATTACGAGGTGGATATTTCCAACGAGTAGTACCAGGAGTCATATCCGAGAACATCAGGAAAAATCCACAAATCTACAATGTCCTATGTAGTATATATATTACTGGTAGCGCTCTTAATCAATCCCCTGTAACATAGCACTATGTAGAGTTCATTATCCTACAGCATGCTACTGTAGCATACATAGAAAGCATGTTCATGGCATGCAATACATCAACATTGCTCTCTGTATTCTACTGTAGAATGTTGTAGTCTGCTGTAGTCCATTGTCATCTGTTGTAGCACTCATAGCACCAATCACACCAGATGGAACAGGCCAAAAAATATTTCATATCATGATGTAGTCAATACATTTTAAGTACTATACTACGCAAATGGATTGGGTGGGCTACCAAGTGGGTGGGTAGCGCGTGAAGGTGGGCGCAGGAACAGGGAGCGCATGAACGAGCTGCACACATGGAACAGCAGGTAGGTAGGCGCAACCGCGTGTGAATCCCAATCTGATGGGGTTAGGCAATAGCACGGGTATGGTGTACCCGCACGGGTCTCGGGTGCGGGTGCCTTGTTGGACACCTGTACCCGTACCTGTACCCTGAGCACGGGTCCTCTTGGTGCATTGTCGTCGCATCCTCGACGCGGTAGGGTCATGGTCGTGGTCGCGCCCAATGTGTCGTGGTCGCAGTGTCGTCGTCTTCCAACCCACCATGTGACCTCATCGGGCCTGTCCTGCGCACGACACAGGAGGGCAGGAGAGCACATGTGCGTGTGCATTTGTCACACACGCACACGGATGGGGCGAGGGTGGTGGAGAAGGCAAGGGAGGGCGTGCGTGTGCAATTGTTGCACACGCACGGCATTGAGCGCGCACATCGGGTGCTCGTTGACAGCCGGGAGGACGCGTGTCCCCGCTCCCGACGCGGCCGTCGTGCCACTGCCCTTGTCGCAGTGTAGTGGAGGGCGAGGACAAGGTGGCGAGAGTGGGTGACGCGAGTGGGCAAGGAAGGGGAGAGCGGGCGAGGTAGCAAAGGGCGAGGTGGCGAGCAGGCGAGCAAGGGCGCCAGTGAGCAAGAGGGCGAGGCGGAGAGAGGGCGAATGGGTGGTGTCTGGGGTTGAGCAGGGCGCGATGCCATCAGGTGCTGAAGGTGAATAGAGGGCGAGGTGGAGAGCGCGCGTCGCATTGTTGTCGTCATGTCGTGTGCTCCAGAGGGTGAGAGAGCGAGAGGGCGAGCGGGTGAGAGGGTGAGGCAAGTGGGAGAAAGGCGAGGTAGGCGAGTAGGTGAGAGGCAAGACAGCACTGTGAATACGCTTTCAACGCACCGTCCAACCGAAGGTTCTCCGCTGACTACATGTACTGCCTAAACCTGAGTCGCCTTGTCCTGGATGGGCAGTGGGTGAGCGCGAACAGACAGGGTGAAGTAAACAATACTTCGTTGTTTTTTTGAGTGACTGGGTGGACGCGAACTTGAATATCTAGTAGGGACAGCGCAGAGTGATGGCCACAGTCATCACTAGGGCACAATGTGGGGGATAGGGCGCGAGTGCGCAAATAGGTGAGTGGGCAGAGGTCAATTGAGCGCGAACAAACTGGGTGGGGGGCAAACGATACTTAGCTAGTTTTTCTGGGTGAGCAACTGAGTTGGCGCGATTGGGCTAAGTGGACGCGAATGGGTCAGGTGGGCGATCAAGCGGGTGGATAGCACGTGGGCGCGAATGGCTAGGGAGGGCGCGGGGTGCTGGCACAATGAGCAGCGCAGGCGGCGACTGTGGTTTGAGTACGAACGGGGCTAGAGGGACTTCGTGAAAATTTCATTCCACATGCTTACTCAGTTTTCGCACTACACCACGTGACTCATGTTTGCAGGACGCGCGGCCTCATCGTTGCAACCACCCGCTGTCACACAAGCGTGCGGACACGCCCCCCCACCTCGCTGTCACACGAGCGCTCGAGCACGCGCATGTACGTAGACCGTCGTGTCTGCGTGCACACACGCGCTCGCTCGCTCACTGTTGTTGGAATGATCCAGATAACACGACGATGACAGCCCTGGCCCTGGCCCTCACCCCACCTTGCCCCACACCTTCATGCTCGCAACATTAACTGGACGACAACAACTACGCGATGATCGTGACAGCACGATCATCACGGCGTTGTCGTGAGCACTTGCGCTCACCCTTGTGCGTTCACCTTTTGCCTATACACCTGCGCAATGACGATGACGATTCCCGCTCTTGAGCTTGCCCACTCACCCCGACGCGCTCCCAACAGCAACGTGATGACGACAACGACAATGCGATGATTGTGACAGCACGATCGTCACGATGTCGTCGCGACCACTCACCGCCCAGCCCTGATCCCTGCCCACACAGCCTTCCTGCACTGTTGAGGAGCTCAATGGTCGTTTGATGCACCGCCCACCAGGTCAATGCATCATCTGCCGCCTCACCTCAACCATCGACGAGTCCGACGACTCGCTTGACGTACCACCCCGACAGTGCGCGGATATTCCCATTGCAGTGGTCAACATACACGCACACTTCAACTGACTTTCTCGTACATGATACCTTATATTTCGTACGATTTCCTGTATTCCTGGTAGTCAATTATAATTCTCAGAGTATCTATGTATGCAATGTCATACGAGTGCGAGTCCACAGTAGGTGATATAGCCTATGGTAGGAATGTAATTTTCATTGTAGACTACATATGATAATTGCAGCTATGTAATTATTGCGCATCTACAGAGAATTTTCCTTTTTACTGATGGAGCCCAAGGCAGAGTCTGAACTCGAAGATTCCGGCGACACCACCGCGATGGCGTAACCATTCCCTGCACATCTTCAGTAGAGGAAGACGACGATGGGAGCTTGGGATCCGATTCCACAGACGGACTCGAAGTCCATGGTTCGGAGCCAGCAAAAGGCGCGGTGCATCGACGTCGACCTCAAGGAGCGACGATGGCTTGCGAGGTGAAATGGGTAGTTCGTCACAATCGATCAACGGTGTGAACGAGGAACTTATCCACGACCAAGGCGGATCCTATACCTATACCTTCTCGGACTCCACCTTCTCGCCAGTTGAGTGCCATGTCCATGTCCATTACCGCGGATAACTGGCTAGCAGGTATCCATTCCCTGCACATCTTCAGCAGAGGAAGACGACGATGGGAGCTTGGGATCCGATTCCACAGACGGACTCGAAGTCCATGGTATGCTGATCAGAGCCAGCAAAAAGCGCGGTGCATCGACGTCGACCTCAAGGAGCGACGATGGCTTGCGAGGTGAAATGGGTATTCGTCACAATCGATCAACGATGTGAACGAGGAACTTATCCACGACCAAGGCGGATCCTATACCTATACCTTCTCGGACTCCACCGTCTCGCCAGTTGAGTGCCGTGTCCATGTCCATTACCGCGGATAACTGGCCAGCAGGTGTCTCTTCTTCCAAATCGTAGCCCTCGTCAGCGAAATGACCAACTTAGGGTGAACGGTGGCGACAAAATGGTGCAGATTGACCGTCGAAGACGCCCAACGGGACGTATTGCCGCAACTAATGGGTGGTGCTTGGTCTCGTGAGCAAGGGAGACAACGGTGTTAAGGCCAAATGTAAGCATACGTACCACCAAGGTCGACAGTGAAACTAAGTGCGTCTGCAGTGAAATGGGGTGGTTTATCCGTCGCGAGACGGAGGGGGTGTTGAAGCGGACAGACGCGAAACGAAGAAAGGACACCTACAAAATGGATTAGCCTGGCCACCCGAGATTGACAGCGAAACGAAATGCGTACACTATGCGTCAACTATGAAATGTGGCAGTTTGACCGTCGATTATATGCAGGAGCACCCTACTTTGTCCGTACTGGGAAACTTTTCAGGTCATGGAGATGGTCATTGTGGAATTGAGAGAATCCCGACGTGGAGCTAGCAGCGACTCTTCTCATCCAACAAGAGCGGCGAGGGTAGCTGACAGGTAGAGCGTCGTCTGCTGAGCGATGGAGACACTATACTATTGAGTCTAGTGATGGTATACAATGGAGAGGAACGGTGAGAAGACAATCTACTGATGAACGGGGCAGACATACCTCGGCGTGTTGTAGCCTTGATTAACCAGCAAAGTCGAATGCGTGATGATCGACATATTTGTTCACATAGAACATGTTGAATGCATCGTATACATGACAGGGCCTCACATCACGGGGTATTGGTCGACGGCCGTAGACGGGAATCAGGTGAGCAGCACGGTATATAGTGTCGATGTGGATGACCGCAATGTGAGGCGAGTGGTTTGGAAGACAAGAGGGATGAACCCTCCACATCCCCGTGTTTTCATCAGGTATGTCGTGGACCTTTTCGAACCAACGTATGGCGGCACAAGGATACGTAACCCCGTTGAACCTAAAAGAAAAGAACGCCAATACTCGTGCAATGTCAAAGTTTCGTATACCGTCGTCTTCGAAATCACTTCCGGTGTGAACGAAAACGCAATCACGATGTGGTCCCTCCTTCCTCCAGTTTGGTGTCGAACGTATATACTCTCTCTGCATGCCATGTATCCCAGAAATGTCGCTTGGGGCGTAGAATCTAGAGGAGGCAGAATTAAAAGTATATATCCGCCCTTCGAAGTGAGGGTACTCTGCTATCGGTATGAGTTGGGGATCGCGGGGATCTCCCGGGTGGAGCTGCTCGAACAAGAATCTGCGAGCAAGGGTGACGAGGTTTTGAACATTGAGTTCAGCCCCCAGACTAACAAGATCCCTGGGTCTCTTTCGTTCTAAAACCAGGCATCAGATCAGACACTACGGCGTGAACAAACAAAAATAGACTTACGAGGTGTGCGCGCAAGCTGAATTTGAGCTGCTAGGTTCACAGGACCGTCATCAGCCTCGCACAAATCATGGTCTCCTTGAACGGTCCGCCTTCGGATTTCCTTATCAACCTCGGGATTGTCGATTGGGTCGTCAACAGCGAGCCCAGGGACGGCTTGTTCTGTAACAACGATAGTTAGCATACGATACTGATTGGTGTAAAAATACAAACCTATGGTTTTCAGCCTTGATTCTAACTCCAAACATGGGCCCTCAAGCATCCTTCGCTGGTCGAAATCAACACACGATGCGGCAAGCTTGTCAAGACGTTGGTTTGTAAGTAACATTTGTCCGAGCACGTTGAACCTATTAGAACGACGCCAAGGTTCTTTCACAGCTTTGATGTGCTTGCACTCGGTGATCGACGAACAAAGACCGTTTGGTGCACCGAATTGACATATAAGTTCGGGGTAGTGTTTCGCAGCATGTTGACGTGGCAATGAGAACGTATTCACAGCAGCATGCTCATCGGTCCTGAAGATTTCCCTGTACGTGTAAAAACGTCCTAACGCATCATCTATATCTTGCATGTGATTATCCGAGATAACGTGCCGGCGACAGAGATAGCAGAACTCCAGGAACGCACGCAATGTGCGAACCATGTCCTGCGGGACAAATTCTTCAATTGCCGAGAGGTAGACCTATGTAATGGTGTTAGCATATACTGCCATGTACAGAGTATCCTATACCTTCATCAGCGCCTTTGAGTCGTCGCCCGTCCACTGTTTAAATCCGCGTCCTTGAGGGAAACGTCGAAGGCCCGAAAACGGTGCAACCGCTGCAATCCTAAGACATTCGTGAGCAGTGCACATAGACAGAGCGATTAGATCTTACCTCCTGTCAATCTCGTCGAGGACTCGTGACGCCTCTTTTTGAGGGGTGTACCGGCGCTTGATGTAAGCCACAATCCAGTCGACGAGATGATCCTTGAAACATCCTTTGATCAACTGGTGTAGCAGGTCGGGTGCGAGAAGAAGATGGATGTCGGCACGAGGAAAATCGTTTGTGAATGGCTGGCACAAGTGAGCACAAGTGAGAACATACAGCATAGAAAAACTTTACCACAAAATCGCCGGCAATCCCATATTCATCCCAGAGCACGTCAGGAAGTACCCTTTCTAGAAGGGCATTGTCAAATTCGCGAGTACGATTGGGCACGAAACCATCCTGATCAAGATTCTTTGATGGAGCTTGACAACTGTTGCCTTGAGGTTACTTTACATACGAAAACGAAGTATTGAATGCTTACCGCGCACACCAACCACGTACGATGCATGCAAGAAGGACTTGTTCTTCGTAGTCTGCGATATATGGACCTAACCCATAGATTACACGTCGATAGTGACCGTCGCCGCAGAGGACCACCTCAGGTTTTTCCATACCTGGTTTGAGAGATCGTAGGATGAAAGCGAGGCTGGAATGAAAAAGTTGCCGACGGAATCTTCGAAAGGCTGTATCGGATTGATGTTCCTTGTCCGCTTCACGTAGTTAGATCATCATTTCACTGGAGAAGTATAAAAAAAGAGCTTACTTTTGGGAATGGCGAGGAAGCCGATAAGGACAAGCGCATCGCGATGTGCCCGTCGGACGCTGTTGCGAACATTGCCAATAGAAAGGTAGAGGGGATAGAATTCGTTGTTCCCAGTGCCCACGGATACGGTGGTCTTGTCGCTCCCGAGAATCAAAGGTACGAAAGTGCTCCCGTGGGTATCGGGATCTTCTGAGATAATATCCTACGGCCGAATGAAATCAGGATGCTTTAATCTATTTGGATCGAGTACTTACCGCCTGTTGCCATGCCCAGTCACCTGACATGAAGTCTCCATATTGTCGGACATCACGTTCCGTCGTAAATTCACGGTATGGTTGTAGATCGACCTCCTTGGCAAAGTCAGGATTGCCAAGGAGCTGGCGAGTGACTTCGCGGGGGTCCCGGTACCAAACCTCGTAACGTTGCTTCATCCATGCTGGGGGATTTGGAATGTCAGGAATGTCGCCGGTGTATTCAACAGCGAAGTTTTGCCATTTGATATCGCCAAGGGGTGTCTTGTCGATCGTGTCGTACAAGTGGCGGTGATTCCTGAATGGTGGGTTATCATCGTGTTTCTGAAGCGTAGCAGCCCAGAGGTAGAATAGGACATCCATGTGCGCCGCCGACATTTGGTTCCGTCTGAACAGAAAGTCAGCGACCTCGAATTGAATGCGATCTGTGTATGGTGTCCAATCGTCATGATTGCACGCTTTTGGCTCAGGATGAGAACCAGGGGGCAGGAATTGGCCATGGGCGTCACAAGGTAATGCTGGAAACTTAATTAGTATTGGGAGTAATACATCCGCCAACACACGAAACATACCATTCATCTTTGGATGAAAGTTACGATAGAATTTATGGCCCGGACCGTAGAATTGCGCGTCCAGGCCAGTATCGTGCGCGGGCGGATGCTCACCGCTATCAGACTCGTCTGGATGTGATGAGAAACTGTCTTCACCATCGAAAGACTCTCTGTCCCACTCGTCATCGTCGAACTCCTTGTCGTCGTCATTGAACGTCCCGTCCTGCTCGCTACCGTCAGGAAGCTCCCGGTCCCACTCATCATGATCTGCACCGTCATCAGCCTCATCGTCAGGGCGTAGTCCTTGTCCGAATTCCACGTCTAATTCTGTGTCTTTGGCACCCTTGTCGGTCTCGTGACCCTCGTCTGGATGGCGCGTTGGTGAAGATGGTGGTATGGGAGCATGGTAAGTCCGAAAATGCTTCGTACGTCCCCTAATTGACTTGAAAAACCGATTACAACCCGGATGAGTACACGGGTATCGGAGCTCGCTGTATTGTGGACGCATCTCAGAGTATGCAAGACGGAGGAGGAGTGGGAGTGGACGAGATTGAATAGGAACAAGGGAACAGCTAGCGGTCGGATAGCTTGGAGTGAGTAATGAGTATTGAGTTGTTTGCGACCAGGATGAGGAAACTTACAAATAACTTCAAGTTCCGGAGTCGGTCAGTGTCGGTTCGGTTCGACTGAATTTTTTCCTCTCTCGTCCTCTTATTGCTACATCCCAGATGGCAGACAAATCTCCTCAAGCTCCAGCTCCTCCTTCCCCGCGCCGCACTCGACCGTCTAATCGGGACAAGCATCCGGCAGCTATTCTGAAACCGGAAAGGAAAAGACGCACCAAGAACGAGAAGGCAGCCGACGACCAGCGGCTGAAGGAAGCCCAGGCTGCCTGGAGCAAGGTAGCCCACGAAGGCATCGAACACCTGGCAGCAATGGAGGTAGTCGCTGAGCAGAACGAGACCGAGGCCCGTGCTTTTAGGCCCCAGCCTGTCCGTCCCAAACCACGCCTCAAAGGGGCGGGAAACCCTAAGTCACGTTCTGGTGGTGATCAGAGCAAGAGTGGGGATAACGGTATGAACTTACCAGCATTAGCTCCCGCGTCAGACGGTCAAGGCCGACCGGACGGCAATGACGGGGACGTTGTCATTGCACAGAAAGTGCAGAAGCCGGCAATGTCCTTGAAGGACACTATTAGAGCGAAGATGTTGGAAGTGAAACAATCTGGTGAGTGCTTTTCAATGAGGCTTACACGTGTTAACGGCGTTGATGGGAATCACCTATCTAACCTGACTCATCACACAGCCGAAACCAATCGCATGAGGCAAGTATTCCTTTTTCATCAATGTTGTTGCTTTTGACCGAATCCACGTTATTTTTTCTTAATCTCGCACTCACCAGCAGATCCGGGTCCCGCGGAGGGTATGTTTTCGTCTTTTACCAGTGTTTTTGATACTGAGCACTGATCGATCACCCCAGAAGCCCTGCCCGCGTGTCGAAATGGCTGTCAAATGTCTCAGACGCAAGGCAACCGCGTGATACCGTGGAACTCGATTCAACTACCCCATACGGCTCCCACACCTCTCGTCGTTTTGTGCCGACTTCCGCGACTTCGGTGTCCTCTCGCCACCGCTCTAAGGCTGCAGTGGAGAATGCAGAAGAGATTTTTGGAGACTATGTCGATGCTACCGATGAGAGAGCAGCCGCTGTGGCTACATTCCAACGCCGTTCAAACACAGTGGTAAGTTCTTTCTATTCGACATTGTCATGCCTATTCTACTGTATCTTCCAGAAAATCGTGCCCGAAACCGATGATGCGGCAGATTTGGAGCCTCCGTTGTCGCAACTCAGCATCTCCGCCAAATCGCGAAGCAACCTCAACGATGACCGGGCGTACATAGAACCACCGTTCACCCAAGTGCCTCCGTCGTCGCAACTCAGCATCTCCGCCAAGCACAACACCGCTGACCCTGATGTCCAATCTAGAAGCGACCTCAACGACAGCCGACCCTTGGTTCCGTAAAGTCTA
>JBBPQJ010000226.1:0-10397 GCA_038092415.1 Xerocomus tenax
CCAGCTGGAGACGTCCTCCAGTCTGGTTCTCCTTGGAGTTCTACCTCTAGGCCAGATCCCTCCTAAGTCTAAGCTGTCTAGTGCAACCTGACAAAGTCCTAGTGGCTTAGGGTTGTTTCAGTAGTTGCTCTTATTCCTCTGAGGTTAATATTTTTATTGGGTTTAAAGCTTGTTTACACAACACTAATTAGTCTAGTCAGCCTCCTTGAAGTATGGCTCATCATGTATGCCCTGCACTAACCTTGTGATATATGGGGCTGCTGAGCTCCTATGCATCATGAATATTATCAGAGTCACACTACTACAACTCGACTTTGCAGCTTCATGTCTAAATGCCTCTTTTACATGGACTGAAATCAATTGGAAAGCTTAAACACCTCAGTCTATGACCACAGTGTAGATGCTTGTGATGCAAAGTGAAGTATCATGACCTCACCATCCATGTGAGTGCCAATGATCATCTTCTCTCATACAGGGTCATTCTTGCTTATGTCTCTCTGAATGGTGGTTGGATATAGATGAAGACACAAAGATGGCTCCTTTATCTCCTTTATCTCCTACTCTGGAAGATTCAAACCCTCTACTCCCCCTGAGATTATCACCTCACATCTGCATACATTGGTCTTCTCTACTCACATATACATAAACTTCACCTATAAACTTGTCATATACCTCAATTGGTGTGAAGTCATCACCATAGCCACCACATATATGGCCATGTAGCAAAACATCAGCTCCCTTAGTCCTAAAAGCAGTGACAAGCTTTTTCCTGTCATTGAAGCCGTCTAAAGCAATTTTAAATGGATGTGGGATGTATGACCATCATAGTTGCTAAAACTATCCTCAATACTCTTCATATGTATATACTGATAGTTTGTAAAAGTGATTCAAAGCATAGTGGGGTTGGTTTATAGGGCTTGGGTTGTGTATGGAGTTGAAATAGCACACAATTTCTGTAGGATGAATGTTATCAAAGGAATAAATATGACCAATGACGGTAAAAGAGGTGATGAGAGTGTAGATGGCATGGGTTTGGCTAGGTGGTTGGATTTGTAAGACAGTGTGTAGACTTTTCACCACAATCTGTATTTTATTTTAAACATGACCTGGTAGAATTGGAGTAAACGTGAGGCTGGGATGGTGAAATGTGGCAATATATATTTCTTGCTACATCTGGTAAATCATGGGAACATTGCTTATCACTGACCTTTAAATTTTGTCAGCTGACATTTACATCAGCACATTTGTGTCAAACTCTGAATACATAAATTACTTCAATACTAGATACCATTCTCCTCAATGTTCTACCCCATCATTATGTCAGACAGAGAGCAAATGGCCTTCAACATAGATTGGGCAATCACCACCCTTGACCTTGCCTTAGAAGCTTTGTTCTCCTACTCACATCATTATTCTTGCCTGAATACTCATGAGGTGACTCGGAAAAGCTAGGATTAGGCCTAGGTTGCCACCAAGGTATGTTAATGAATTGTCAGTAAGACAAGGACTAGACATACAGTATATTATTATGATATTCCCTTAGTTTTTGGTGTGTCCAGGTAATGGTGCATTTCATGTATCATATATTCTCATGAGGCCTTGTAAGTTATACACTATTTTCTTCCTGTGTGTGAGTATTGACAACAGTTCAATCAAGTTAATTGAATTCATTCGTCAGTGTGTGAGCAAACATTGTCTCTGTCAGTAATAGCCCCATTCTAATCCTACCTTGTAGGCTAAAATTATATGTCATGCTACAAGAGTTGGTCACCAATGAGGTGTGTTTCATTGAGACTGATCAGCCTTGGGACTGACATTACTCTTTGACAATTAGTATAACTGTTTGAACATTGTGTTGAGCTTAGTGGATGGAGTCAGCATCTGTCTGCCATTACAATGACATTCTCGATACCCAACCACATCTGGATCTTATCCTGAAGGCCCATCACTACACCAGTTACAATCACACTCACACAACTGGCATACACTATACTCACACTGTGTTGAGATGGTTTACATATGTAAAAGTATACCTTGTCTTACACCTGACTTTGTGTACATGTGTGCCTGTCCTCATATTCTAATTCATGTATTGTGAACAAAGAATAGGTCCAATTTGCACAGACAACTATCTCCTAGAAGGAGCCTTGTATTAGTACACACATCTCTCACATATCAACTAGAACAGGAGCCTATCTTGGTGTCAAAAAATGAACAAGCATCTTTGATGTATTTGCAGCTGACTCTAATCCAGACGTGTACAGTTGTATCTCCTGATACCATCAATCTGATATCCTAAGGGTTTATACTTTTAGTCTTCTCTGTGTTGTTATCTTGATTCCAAAGTGTATGGTTTTGACAGGTTTTCGAAATCTTTCATACAGTGATCCAGACATCATGAGCTGATATCTGAATAAGTTGAAGAAGGAGAATAAATTGAACAGCCATCACACAGATTGAAGAAATGTTATTAGTAAGGGAATGTGATTGTCTAGAATTGTCCATCATAATTAGTCCCACTGCACCATTCAGTTAGTGCCTCTAAATTGCTTCAATGACAGATTGAGATTCTGCATGAAATCGACCAGTATGTGTTCATTCTACTGTATTCCTCATACTTCCCACTATGACATTCATTTGTCTCCCCTCAAACTGTCTGTGCTACAGTCATACTTGCTCCCAGCATTGTTGAAGCTTGGACCAGTTGGCATAGACAATGCAATGAGGCCTGAATGTCTTCCAAATACCTGTATGAAGATTTATGACACAATTTCCCTGACATAGACAAGAACACAATTGCAATGTCTACAGCTGAAAGCTTTATTGTCTCAGAGTGTTCACATTTTTCACTCAAGGCAAAGAAACTCAAAACGATTCAACACTGTTCATCTGCTGACCCTTGCATTAGTAGTGTCATCACTAGGGTCATTAAGTCATTGAAGAAGTCTCAACTATCAACAAGTATTACTTAGCTGGTAGTTTCAAAAGCTCCTTGTCAAGTCATTGGTCCTGATCCATGGATCTTACTTCTGATCCCCTTCAGGTGTTTGCAAGTCAATGTTTTCTTTGATTTAATTCAATAATGACTCTTTTTGGCATAAGGAACCTAATAGAGGTGGTATTCCAGTGAATGCATATCAATGGGTCATCACTCCTGACTTGGACAAGTTCCTTTCTCATTTGAGAAGGAAGAGATTTGCTCTTCCCTCACTTGGGCTACATAAAAAGCTTTCAAGAGACTGCACAGCTTTCACTAGTCACTAATCACTGGTCTAGTCACTAGCATTTCCTATTGTTCCCACCATCCATAAAGAAACAACTTGTCATATTTAATTTTGACTAGCCAATCACTGTTCTTTAAACTCATACAGGAAGAGAATGACATAACATATCAGGTCCATGGCAGACCAAGATTCTGATCAATGACTCTTTGAAGTCCTCACACTTGACATCTGCAGGAAAATGAGAGATTGTCTAGAAGAACAATGGACTGACCTTATGTAAGATACAATCTGTCCTTGTTCAAGATTCATACTTGAAGTCTTGATTGGAGAATCTCTCCTGGACTCTACCCTCCTCCAGACAAGTCTAAAGGCTTGACCTCAAGCCTACTGCACACTAATGCCACCACTTGACGCTCAACCACCTCATTATAACTGGATAGACTTTGTGCTAGTACACATCTTGCTGAAGACTTCATGTCTTCAGAAATCAGCAAGCTCTAGATCTTTGGATTCCACATTCAAAGGTCTCTGCATTGTGCTCTGTTATGACAATCATTTCTCGTTGGTAGACAGGCTTCAAGCCAGTTCTATTGTTAGTCTATCTTTCCCATCCTCTTTCAATTCCTCTTGTGGCCTAGACATCAAGTTCACTTTTCTCTGACTTTATCCAACTGTTTGCTTCAGATGCCAGCTGCACACATACATGGTGAGCACTACTGCCAATCTTCCTATTTCAATGCCTGGCCCATACTTTAGCTTTCTGTACTCCTCCAAGACATTGTTGTACTTATATCTTTCTTATTTGGGGAAGCTGCCCCTAGATGCCATTGCTTCTAAGTCAACCTATCATGAGAGTACAAGGTATCTGAAATTGAGGATGAGCTTTAGAGTGGGTGAGATCCAAGGAGGAAGTGATGTAGGCCAAAAGGTTTGGAGGATGTCCCAGATAGTCATACATTTAAGATTAGGGCATGAGACAAGTATATGTTCCAAGGATTCAGTTGGCTTGCTACAGTAGGAGCATTTCATGTGGTCTTGGCAGTTATTAATGTTTTGTCAGTATTTGCTGATGGACAAGGAGCTAGTAGACAGGAACCTGGCCCCTGCTAGAGAGCAATGAGTCAGGTGGTTTCATGCTGGTCTAGGATTCTCAACATTCAACAATTACACTCTCATGCATGAATTGCTTGCAAGGGCCTCTTCTTGTGGAGTTGAGCTGATCTCTCCTTCCTAGCTCTCAACATGTTGAGAATCATGTGATCACTATAGATCCTTCTATTTCTGAACTTCTTATTTATAGGTCTGAAATGTTACATGGTGATGACATTATGATGATTTGTCATGAGACAAGATAGGGTAATATATATACTAGTTTATTGCACATGACTATGAGAAAACTATCTGTATTTAATATTTAAGGCTTTCTCCTGTAGTATGTGACACTATCAAATGTGGATGGAAGAAGATTTCCTTATGTAGGTACCATATTTCCTTTTATTCCTGCTACTTAAGTGAGTTTATTCCAGGGGGTTTTGGTTTTGCAAATTTGGTGGAGAAATTACAAATCATGTGATTGCCTTTTTGGGAGCCTTCTTAGTAATACAATACAGTTAGTAAGCGTATTGTTGAGTTTGTCAGCACGAATGGCTTTCTGTATCACACTCGTTGACGATATGGAAGAAGGTGAGTTTCAAGTAGAATTAAGTGAGGTCGTTGTTTATTCTGAGTGACAGGCATGTTTAACGGTAAAACTGTTTCATTCATGTGGAATATAGAATTGGAAAGTGGGAAAGTGCCCAAGAAGCTGGTTGATATGCTTGGCCCTTTGTACAACATAGGAGAAGTCGTCCATGTAGTTTTCACTGTGACCTATCAAATGTTAAAGCTTACAACTGTATGTGATTTCGAAATCATTGATGCTGATGACGATGTTGCGATCATTGGACTCAATTGGTTGTCGTTATAGAATGAAGTCCATGGTAATAGAATCCCATGTATGCAACCCGACATGGGTGGACATGTAACATGGATGAGCAATGAATACGAGCAGGATGTCATGAATCGTTTAAATGAATTAGATTTCATGCCATGTACATCATTGCAAATTCTGGCACATGAATATGCATTGCCTGAAGAAGGGACACGAGAAACATTGAGGGAAGTCATTGGAAATCATCTCATAGCTGACTTTGATGCTCACAAACCTGAAAATGAAGAACAGTCTTGTGAGGCAACACATTTGGAACTGTTACGTGTGTTAGAGTAGAAACTGCATAAAACAGCATTGCGCAGGTTGCTTGATATGCATCGAGTAAAATATGCAACCGTTGATGACTCAACAGGGCAGTTGCAGAGGCACTTGCACAGATATATTGTTTGTTTGGAAAAAGGTAAACATCGAGTTGTGATGCCGAGCCATACAAATGATATTGCATCGCCTTCAGTTGAGTTGTGGCCAGAAAAATTGGAAGAAGCAAAGAAAGACGCGATGGTCAAATCATTTCGTGTGGTGATAGGGATGGAACAACTTCATACTGATGTGTGCATTTCTTGTTGGGAGTGCAAACTATTGAAAGAGATCGAAGAGGTTAAGTGGGATGAATTAGATATGTTGCTATTGATGCGACCAGATTGCAGACGATATGAAGATAAGGAAGTTGATGGTTCTTGGTTAAATGGAAGAGCTTCACACTGCTTGCCGTTTGTGACCAGTCATAAATGGAATCATTTTTATGCTACGAGAACAAAGTATTCGTGAGTGTTACAACACTATCTTTTTGCCCTATGCTTTCCCTTATCTTATCTTATCAGATAAGGTCTTCTAGGAAATATCAAGGTTATAGCCAGATTAGATCGTAAGTGCTAACCTTGGTCTGGACGTCCTAGACCGTTCCACTGATGACATCATTGATGATGTCATGCCTCACATTATCTGTATGTCTTCCTCACATGTAGCACATGTTCGCCTCACGTCGCTGTGTGACATACTTTCTCCTCATGTCTTTCATATCTGTGCTGTGCACCTCATGTATTCCTCACGCATCACACGTGTACATCTCATGTATGCAGCCCTATGGCAATGCCCTAGACCCTATGAGTTTAGGGTATGGACAATTGTAGAACGTATCAGTAGATCTGATACAAACATGTACATATAATAGAACTAGTATATAAACCAAGGGCCCAACTGGAGACGTCCTCCAGTCTGGTTCTCCTTGGAGTTCTTCTTCTAGACCAGTCCTCCTCCTTAAGTCTAAGCTTTCTAGTGCAACCTGATAAGATCCAAGTGGTCTAGGGTTGTTTCAGTGAGTCGAATGAAGGTACAATGTTACGCATTTGTCATACATGTGCGAATGAGCTGAGTAAAGGGCGAACGCCTGCACTAGCAACTGCAAATCATAATCATCTTGGAACTGTTCCCGTGCAACTTTATGGGCTTACTTTCGTAGAAGAAATGTTAATCGCAAAGTGCCATGCGAAAATGGCAATAATTCATTTGAAAGAGAACGAGACTAGAGGTGCGCTTCCTAACACACAATGTGGTTTGAAAGGACATGTAGTGATATACCCTCAACAGCCAGAAGAATTGCTTACTCTTTTACCTCTGAGTGATGAAGAAGTGCAAGAAATGCTATGTGTGTTGTTCGTCGGCTCTCATCCACCTTCAGCGTAATAGATGAAGAACATGCTTATCCATTGATTGTGCGAAGAAAGAAAGTTGAAAGCGCTCTTCAATGGCTGTATATGAATAATCTACTTTATCGAGATATTCGACTGAGCAACAAACAAATTGAAAAGCTACCAGAACATGATGTTATGTCAGTATACATGGAACAGGTTTCTGTCAGCGTAGGAGATGATGTGCTTACCAGTTGATATGATAATGCGAACATTTCTGAACAACATTCGAATAATGATGTATTTCATAATGTTGTTGTGACAGATGTTGACATGAATAGCTCAGCCGTTGAATTGAAAGCGGCTGCATTCTGACATTTAAAACAAAAACAGGGAGGACATATACAAATACCTCATGGGCCTTCACTTGTTAACAAATTTATGAATCCAGACTTATTTCCACTAATCTATCCAACTCTCTTCCCATATGGCTTAGGCGGTTTTGAACATCCTTGATAACAAGTGAAACATTACCTTAACTTATGTGATCCACACTTTCAACAGCATTCTTCATTCATGTTTACCACATTTAACATGCTTCAACAACGCGCAGCGCTGTTACACAGTAAGTTACGAATTGAGAGTGGAAAGCTTGATAATGTCACATTAGATTTCGTATCTATTTCCCCAGAAACTGTAGCATCACTTGTCGAATGAGTCGCACAAAACAATCATGATAGCTTTTCATCACCAGAGGAAAAGAAGATTCATTGATTGATGAAGGAAGTTGGTAGCATTACTTCTCACATATCTGGTTCTACTGCTGCATGAACGAACATAAGAAATGAAATCAAAGCCCTCGTTGTAGACAAAGGCATGCCTAGTTTTTACCTCACTTTGAATCCTGCTGATGTATACAATCCAATCATACAGGTGCTTATAGGAAACAAGATCGACATAGACAATTTACCTTTTGATTACAACGCAGACTACTGGGCTCAATCATGTGCGATCACTCAAAATCCAACAGTTGGCGCAGGATTTCTTAACATTTACTTGACTGCTTTCATCCACACACTGTTGGGATGGGGTGATGAACAAGAACAACAAAAACAAGGAATTCTAGGATATTTGAAAGCATACTATGGATGCGTCGAAGCACAAGGACATGGGTCTTTGCACTGTCATATGTTGGTTTGGTTAGAAGGTGCTTTGAATCTGAATGAAATCAAAGCATGCATATTACAAGATGGTGATGTTAACTTCCGCAATCGTCTTCTAGATTTCATTGATGATATGATTCATACCGAAGTACCAATGGATCCTATTCCTAAAACTAACTTGTCTTCCTCCCATTTTCATCCATGTGTCATTCGTGTTCCATCATCAACAAATGGTAAAGACAAAGTTCGAAAAGACCTGCATCGTTTAGCCAACGCTTGCCAAGTTCATAAGCATACAAGTACTTGTTACAAGTATTGGAAAGGAGGACCAGAACCCCGCACATGTCAATTTGATTTAGGCAAAAGCCATTTTCATGAAAAGAGTACGATAGATGACAATGCAGGCGAAATCACATATCACTGCTTGAATGGCCTCGTTAACAACTACAACGAAACGATCTTGTGTGCTTTACGCTGCAATATGGATCTTAAATTCATCAGATCTGGCCCTGCAGTGAAAGCAATGACATACTATATTACAGACTACATCACCAAAAGTCAATTAAAAGCACATGTTACCTATGCATCTCTTGAGCTTGCTTGTAAGAAGCTAACTCCTGATGGTGTTTGAGTGGGTACAGAAATTGAAAGAACGAAAGCACCGCTACGAAAGTGTGCATATGCAATGTTATCTCATCAGGAATTGTCTGTGCAACAGGTGGCCTCATACCTTTTAGACTTTGAAGATCATTTCACTAGTCATACCTATCGACCGTTGTATTGGACATTTTGGGAACAAAAAATGAATGCACTCGCTCCAAGTCTGGAATGTTATGACCTGAGTGAAGCACCAAATGAACAATCTGAAACTGTTCAACTTACCGTTACACCTGATAGATTAATAACTGGAAAAACTTCACACTTTGAACATTATCGCCTGCATTCTTCAGCATTAGATGATTTATATATATATGGAACTTCATTGCCCACGTAGACAAAGTACATAAACAACATAAAACGAAGTCTGACAATGAAGACACAGATGAAAATGATGAGATCAATGAAGAAGAAACAGAAAATTATGAACAACACACAGTTCCTGTCACTACTCTATTAACCGATGATGGATTTCATCACCCTTTCTTCGACTTTCAAGCTGAACATCCTGATGCACAAACACATACTGTAGATCTAAAATAAGACACCCTAACACACGACTTGTGCCAGTTTTCATGGGACCTTCTGTCCCCCGACGAGATCGAGAAGAAGTCTAGCATTGATACAGTCGGTTGATGCTAATGCTTTTCAAACCTTGGCGACATCCATCTGATTTACAAGAAGAACATGAGGCATGGACTGTTACAACGCTATCTTTTTACCCCTATGCTTTTCCTTATCTCATCTTATCTTATCGGATAAGGTCATCTAGGAAACATCAAGGTTATAGCCAGATTAGATCATAAGTGCTAACCTTGGTCTGGAACGTCCTAGACCCTTCCCCTGATGACATCATCGATGATGTTATGCCTCACATTATCTGTATGTCTTCCTCACCTACAACACATGTTCACCTCATGTCGCTGTGCAACATCCTTTCTCCTCATGTCTTTCATATCTGTGCTGTGCACCTCATGTATTCCTCAAGCATCACATGTGTACACCTCATGTACGCAGCCCTATGGCAATGTCCTAGACCCTGTGGGTATAGGGTATGGACTATTATAGAACATATCAGCAGATTTGATACAAACATGTACATACATTATAAGTAGTATATAAGCCAAGGGCCCAGCTAGAGACGTCCTCCAGTCTGGTTCTCCTTGGAGTTCTACCTCTAGGCCAGATCCCTCCTAAGTCTAAGCTGTCTAGTGCCTCAACAAAGTCCTAGTGGCTTAGGGTTGTTTCATTAGAACCAGACTTTACTCATTGTCACCTTGCACTTCGCCACATCAGCACCCAAAGGAGCCAAAGCTTTCGTTCACCGTCCCATACAGCGGCACCCAAAGAGTACACGCCTGAATGATCACTACCAGGAAGATAGTCTAACAAAGACAACTAGTGTCTCTCCTTCACAGTGCACCCCAGTCTCTCCTCCCATCTTGGCCGACTATGTTTACGTCAACCTCATTGTACACTGCCGCTTATGTAGAGCAGGTATGCATTTTACGACCACGAGAGAAACCCCCCAGAGCAGGGGCTACAGAGAGAGTGTCGCCGCGGTCTCAGCTCACGCCGCAAAGCTCATCAGAAGGTTCGCACATGCCTGCAATGCACTTCTTGAGACTGTTGGAGAGAGAATTAGACATTCACCTTCTTCGAGCAGTTCCAGACGCCCTCGCGCAACCTCACCTCGCTGAAGCTGGCCTGTCCACCTTAACCAGGTTGGGAGGCC
>JBBPQJ010000227.1:0-10376 GCA_038092415.1 Xerocomus tenax
CAGTCAAGGACGTTGCAAGAGAGCGTACGCTGCGAAGCAATCTCTGCTTCGTACTCGAAGTCAAATCGGCTGGCGATGGCGTACACGCGAGTGGGGCTTTCATCGAGGAAGCGAGGCGATAGGAGTTCTTTGCGTAGGGCAGCGATAGAACCCAAAAAGTCATACTTGACGGACGTGGTAAGAAGAGCGACGAGTTCGTCCAGTGACGTGATAGCGGGATCTGGCTCTGGATAGATGAACTGCAGCAAAGCGCTAATGATGGAGCTATGCTCCGACACAGGAATGACTGGACGATGTTCCTTGGTGTCTAGAGGGGGCTGAGGAAGACCAAACATATGTTCAAAGAAAGGAGAGGCAGCAGATAAGATGCAACGATGGACGCAAAACTTGACGCCATCTGCAGACTCCAGAACGACGTCGGCGTCCTCTGAGTACAAGTCGCGGTCGGACGCCGTCATGATGTGAGTGTCGAGAGCAGAAAGTTAGCACAGTCGCTGGACTAAAGGAAGGATTTATAGGTCTATCCAAGGCCGCAGCGCAGCGCAGCGGTAGTGCGGAAATGGAGATACCTGGAAAAGACACAGATGATGACTTGACACTTACATACTCGGGAATCTTTGCATAACGTAGTCCGAATTCAAAGAGTCTTACAAACAGGCGTAAACAGATGAACTGCCTTCATCGGCGGGCGCGACGGTCTGGCGATGGCCGCCGATCCCTGCTATGCCTACGCTGACGCGGCACTGGCGACCGGGACCGGGAGCGTCGTCGGCGTTCTAGGGATCGGTCTCGATGCCTACTGTGGTCTCGCTTTCGGTGGTGCGACAATCCAACAGCTGGGACTTGAAACACCATCTCGTAGTCACCACGTCCTCTCTCTCTCGGGCTGCCTCGATATTTGCGAGTCTCTTCTAAATCATCTCGACCAGCAAAGCCACCCCTTTCTCTGCGGCGCGGCCCTAATTTAGGGTCGTTGGACCATGAGGTGTTGAGCCGAGCCACAGATTGAGAGCTGAGCAGAACATAATTAGCAAATGTAGTCAGTGCATGCCCAAGCATGCTTACAAGTCAACCCATATGCGGCGATCGTCAACCAGAACATTCTGCATTTTGAAATAAGCCTGGAAAGCATGTAAGGCAATGCAACTTTGAAAGCAGTTGATGGAGTAAAATCCAAACCTGTTCAGCATCTTCTCGTTTATCAAACTCAATGAATGCATATTGCAATGAATCTCCCGTCTTCTTATCACGAATTACCTGACAACTCATGATGGTTCCGAAACGAGAGAAGATTAACTCGAGGTCCTCATCTCGAGTAACTGGGTTCAGTTTGCAAACAAACAGGACGTTCTCTGGAGGGCGAACGTTGGCAAACGGCAAGTCACCAACCATCTCGAGTGTCAGTGCAGAAGCTGCAGCGGCTCTTTGCCGGCGTTCGCGCTCCTCCTCCTCTTCGGGTAATGTGGCAAGAGCATCTTCATCTTCGGCAATTCTTGTGGAGCTATCTGGTGGTCGGGTAGGCGAGGAAGGCGGCTTTATAAGACCAATCGGGTCAGGAAATGGGTCATCTAAGGATCCAGTCATTAGCAAAGGATGACGCATGGCCTCTGGCGTCATACCGAGGATGACAACATGGCGAATCCGAATGTCTTTGAAAGGACGACCATCTCGGTCAGTAAAAACATCATTGATTTTGTCCAGGGTTTCCAGTCCTTCAACTACGTGCCCAAACACTGCATGCTTGCCGTCGAGATACTCGATATTGTCGGCAAGAGTGATGTAGAATTGACTGCCACAACCACCGTTGTCACCATCAATGGAAGGAGCTACAGCCATAGAGACAGTTCCTTTATGCGTATGCTTGAGTTTGGGTACGAGTTCTGGCACGAAATATCTCGGTGCGGATTTGGCTTCCCCTTGCGAAACTATGTATGACCAGGCCGATTCTCCGCCTGTGCCAGTAGCGGTTGGGTCTCCAGCCTGAGCAAGAAAGTCTTTCGACACTAAGGCCATACGCTTTCAGTGAGTCCCGAAAAGTTTCCTGAAGGAACTGACCATTGAAAAATGCATTCAGATTATAGTAATATATTTTGCACAGTTTGAGGAAGTTCTCGGAGCTCTTGGGGCATAATTCAACCTCCAGGTCAATAACAATATCTCCAAGAGATGTTTCGAACAAAACCGACATGGTGGAACGTGAAGCAATCCACAACACCTCAATTAGTGTCATGACCACACAGCCACGCTGGAGTTGCACATAGTAAATTATACACGCTAATCTACAGCCTATAGCATTGTTACAACCTATCCCCCACGGGTCTAGGAACATGTAGATTTACATGCCCCCTCTTGACCGAGCACTACTTCCAGCTGAGCCGCCAAAGACAGGAGGTTTTAACCCTTCTGCATTGCCACCAAATATAGACACAGGCTTGGAGCCTTCTGCGGGTGCAGCGAATGTAAATGTTGGGTTCTTTTCTGCAGAACTGCCACCAAAGATAGGCACAGGGTTGGAGCCCCCTGTAGCACCAAACCCAAACAGCGACGCGGGTTTGGATCCCTCACCAGTCTTAGAAACAGGGTTGGTCCCACCAAAAGTGAACACCGGTGTGTTACCAGAGGCCGGAATTCCGGCAGGTGCGGAGGAAAGTATATTAGTGGCCGTTGTGATGCTCGCTGATGCCGACGTAGGTTTAGGAAGAGTAAACGCTGAGGTACCACCGTCTACTGCGACCGGTTTCACAGAAAAGTTCGTGGCTGAACCAGAAGGAAAACTGGAGCTCCCAGAAGTGGGTGTTGGTTGGAATGATGAAAACTTGATGGGTTCGTTTGGACCAGTTGCGGCACCAAAGACCGACATCGGCACGGTCGACTTCTTCACCGTGTCCGCAGCTGGAGCCACGGAGGCCGAATCACCATCCTTCGCGCTAAGAGTCTGACCAAATTTGAAAGTTGGTTTAGCCTGAGATGCATCACCTGACGCTAGGTTAGGACTAGGCATGGGTGTCGATGTCACAGGAGGTTGTCCGAATGAAAATTTGGGTGCGGGCGGCGCTTGGAGTGTAGCAGTGGATGAAGATGCACTAGAAAATGAGAACATCGGAATAGTGGCCGCCGAATTTTCAGGAGCTGTGGTGGAGGTTGGGACGGGAGGAGGGACCGGAACCTCGGCTTTAGTAACTGCAGGGGTAGAGGTCACGGGTGACGGAGAGAAAGCACTAACATCCGGTGCTTGAGGTTTGGTTGTAGAGGAAGTAGCGGCGGCGGCAGGCGACGTAAAGGAAAAGAGCACGGGCTTCGCAAAAGAGGATGATTGTGGTTTAGAGGCGCTTTCCGCAGAGGGAGGCTGAGGTTGGTTGGTTGCACCTGGAATAGCAGGCGAAGGAGTGGACGCAGAAGGTGCGCCTATCACAGACGCCTTGTCGAATGGTTTTGGTACCGTAGACGATGAAGTAGAAGGGGCTAATGGCACTTGCAATGGCTTTCCAAACGAAAACGGAGGAGACAAAGTGGAAGAGGTTGTAGCAGGCGCAGTCGCAGCGCTAGGGAAGAGTGTGGATGGTGTGGCAGCGGGTATCAAGGTAGACGGTGGCGAAAAACCGGTCGTGGTAGCGGCAGCAGCGCCTTTGATAGAATCATTGGCACTAGGGGTTTTAAAGGAAATTGACGTGTTTGGCTTGCATTGTGGAATGCTAATATTGTTTGCATGCCCTTCTGCAGGTACAACGGGAGCAGGGGTAAGCGTGATTGTTGGGATAGACAATGGTTTAGTACCGAGTTCAGGGGCAGATGCGCTCGCTAGGATCTCGGCTGATCTCTGAGGAGCCTGAGCCTTCTTTTGGTCTTCAATTTTTGTCCGCATTCTGGCCAACGCATCTGCCTCCCGATCCTGCTTCTCCCATTTCGAAAAGCCGCGGAAGCTGGGTCGTGTTGGGCTATCAGCAACGCCTGAAAGTATAGGAGACGCGATGGCACCAGACGAGGCCACACGACGACCCAGGGTAGGCTGCAACTGCTCAAAGGGGTTTATACGAGTCAAAGTGCCAGTGGGCATGAATTGACGGAGAGGACGGCGAGTAGGACTGCCTTTGACTGAGTCCCACAAGAGATTTTTGCCATTTTTCATCGGAGAATCGACTACATCCGGAGTCTCGGACCCACTAGGTTCTCTTGGTGCTTCTTGCCAGGCCAGCTCCTGTCTCTCCTCGGCACATTTGTATTGCACATCTGTCATCCATGTCTCCACATAGATCTCCAGCGCAGCTGAGCGATCTGGGTGTTGGGAATCCTGGGGCTAATAGCAAACGTATTAGAGTGTGTAAAACACATTCTACGAGAGCCTACCATATGGTATTTATTTCTGGCCTTCTTGATCAGAGTGAGGCGCAAGCGTTCGCCCTTGTCGCCGACCTTGTACTGAACACCATCATCTTCCCATTCATCACCAATCCTCCGCCCGTCGCAAAGGGGGTCCTTGGATATACGCGGGTCCACCAGAGATATCGCACCCATTTCATCGGACGCAGCCTTCTTGCCCCTTTTCTTCTTGGAACTGCGCTTGGCACGTCTTCGTGAAGTCTCGGAGTCACCTTCCTCGCCCTCGCTCTCGGCAGATTCAGCTTCACGATCACGTTTCTGACCCCGTGCAGGTACTTCCATCCTCCTCCGTAAAACAGACCGACGCTTGCGGTGATGCGAGACCTTTCCATTCCGGATGTCTTCCTCTTCTTCATCGCCTCCAAAGCTTGAGCCAGCCTCAGCCCGATCACGTTTCTTGCCACGCGGCACAGCCTTGAATTCTGTCGCTCCGTCTTCGTCAATGCCTTCCATTGCTTCATCAACAGGCTCGTGGACTCCATCTTGGTAGCCATTATCACGTCCAGATTTCTCTTGTCCGTTCGCATATACATAATTACCCCCAGGTTGTCGGCTCAAGGATTCCTTGGATGCTCGTCGGGATGCCTCACCGTATTGCGCGCCGTCTGCTCGTTCGCTCCCGCTTTTGAGATCGTCCTGATCTATGCGAGATTTTTTCATGATCTCATGTTCGACATCGCTCTCGTCCTCAAAGGAGCGTTTTCTTGACTCTTCGGTATTATCGATGTTTATGATGAGATCCTTTCTACTGGCAGGACGGAGGGGATGCTTCTCGACAAGCAACGGTTCTGCAACAGTCGTCCGATAGCGTGGATTGGGATTGTAGCGATTAACGAAATCAAGGGAATGAATTTCTGAGCGCTTGTCATCGTACGCAGTGGCGTGTTTTCCATGGAGTTGGTGATCATGAGGTTGTACAGCTACACGCGGCGCAAGCACAATACGCGAAGATCCGCGATGGAGCAATGAGATGAACCACGTTTATCTTAAGACGTCTTGATTGACTCACCGTTTTCGGGAACCCGTCTCCTCAGGCCACGCGTGTCTTTCTGTGCATCGGTTCGCTGATCAACAGCCGGTAAATTATGGTCCGACGTATAATTGGTCATCTTCTTTCGGTCTTGGGCCTCGCGTTCAACGTGCGTACGCTTTGCTGCGGCATATGCTACAGCAAAAGGACGACAGTCTGAGTCGGGGATTCCGTGCTTTCTACGCATCGCTCTGGAGAAAAAAATCAACGGAATACAAAGTACATGGAGGTAGGGGACATACTTTCTGTACCTCAGCTCGCGAAGTTTTCTGAGATGTTCGAGACCCCGCGCGCTCACGATCCATACAAACAAGAAGAGTCCCAAGAGTATGACGGACTTGAAAACGAAGTGATACCGGGAGAATGTGGCAAATAAGCCAGATTCTGGTCTTTGTAGAATGGGTCCGCCCAGAATGTCGGAATGTTCGTCGCGCAAAGCCATCTTTGGTGGAAGAGTGAACCTTGGATGCGGTCAAGGGAGAGGCTATGTTTATGGACATTGGCAGGTTAAGGTTGTCGGCGCGGCCCGAGGCGGGAGATGAAATATTCAATCGGAGTTCAACGCGTATCTTGTGGAAGCAACACTTTGCCCGCCTTAACTTGACTCCGATTTCAAACGCCGACGCCATCTACGTTAGTTCGTCACTCTGCATCTCCCAGCAAGTCCCCACTGAGTCTTGGTTGGTACGAGACTAGGATGAGAGGTTTTTTTCTTTACATCTTCACAGTCAGTTCGGTGACGTGTCCTTGAAGTTCAGACCGGTTCCACTCGCCTTCGTCTAGGGACATGGCGCACAACGCTTTCGTTTCTTACTGGTGAAGTGGCAGATCGAAATTACACGGCTCCACACTTAAATGCTCAGTTTTATGTGGGCATTTGAGTACTAAGCCGAGCAGACAGCGTATACATGTACTACGGATCATTGGTAGTAGACCTTGGCGTAATTTTCATAGCTGTGATTGGCGTGGGAACTTTCCAACCGGCATATCAATTCACGCTCAAATACCCCACCAAGTGTTCTCATTCTCATTTCCCTTCTCTACCTTTCACACTTGCCTCCCTCACATCAACAGACATGTCCAAGGTTGTCTCCCATGCTGAACTTCAGGCAAATAGCACCAAGCAAAACCTTTGGATTGTCATCCACGGCAAAGGTGCGTCGGTGTATCCGTTCATACTGCCCGGAACGTGGTTCTTATTTGAAAACAGTGTATGATGTAACGAAGTTCGTCGATGAGGTATCTCCTTGAGATCTTTTAATAGACAATGTGTAGTAGCGGAACTCACACGTCCGACTGTAGCACCCTGGTGGCGACGAAGTAATTATCAGTGAGGGAGGTGCGTATTTACAGTTATCCCAAAGAAGTCTGTCTTTAAATTCGCCCATCTCAGGCAAAGATGCTACAGAAGCATTCGAAGACGTCGGTCACTCTGACGAAGCTCGTGGACTCTTGCCTGACCTTCTAGTCGGCGAGCTTGAACAAGGCGACGTAAGTAGTAACCAATACCATAACAATAGTTCCAGGCTAAAGTCTGAGATGCCTTAGTCTCAGCCAAAGTCAACAACAACCTCATCAAACCCTGCTATCCACAGTGCTGTCGAGAAGGGCTCGAAGTGAGCTACATGTTCCCGGCTTTGCATTCGTCCAGCTGATACATTTTAGCTTGATGTACTTCATCCCTCTCACACTACTTGGTGCCTACTTTGCCTGGCGTTTCTATGCATGAGGTGGACTGTTTTTCGTTGAACACAGGCATTGACCCAGCATCACCTATTTCATGTTTTGGCTACCAATACCTGTGTTCTTTGCTATGCTAGATTTAAATTTTCTTCTTATATAGAAACCGGTGAGAAGAATAAGAACATTTCTGAAACACTATTGTCAACCAGTGATACATCTGATGCTACAGCGCTGTGTGGGAACAAAACTGGACAACATTCACTTGACCTAACGTTGCCACCGCCACGTATACAAATCACACTTGCGAATCCTTTTCGAGACGTTCGTCCTCGAGCTAAGGATATTTATGGTGAGACATTGACGTCAACTCTCAATTGACCGACAGACCGCATGCTCCCAAGAATGACCTCCATGCTACATGAACCCGTCAACGACGAATAAATCCGATTCCATCAGTGCGAAACTCACCTTTCTCATCTCCATCACTTGGGTACGTTGAGCGTGAGTAAGAGCAGCCGCAGCGATTACGACACCGATAGTGAGCCCTTGAGCCCACAGGCGGACTTGCACAGCCTGGTTAACCTGTCAATGATCTGTTTTTATCACAATCCACAGTACCTTCTGTGGCATCGTTAACAGTCTACAGGGCAATCATTAGCAATGTCAATTCAGGCACCTGCTTCCGACTTAAGACACGACAAGACGTACGGATCACGCATAATGACACTTCCGGCGACTGCCATCGTTGTCGCCCAACTTCCCATGATGGCACTCAATTGGTGCTTTGCTGCCCACTCTGCCGCCTTGTCTTTTCGGCTCAAAGCGGCCCATCGTTCACGTTCTTCGTGCTCGCGTTTTTCTAGCTGACTTTTTCCGAGTTCGGTCCTATGTTCACAACGTATTATCGCTATCGGAAGGCGATTCGGCGGACCCACCAATGCCAGCGGTCGAACTCTAGACTTCTTTTCTCGGCCTGCATGGCGACAAGAGGTGCAACGACAACGACACCACCGAGTAGCTTAATCAAGAAAGGCCAGGAGCGATAGTAGCTTGACCGCCTGTTTAGGAGGTAGAAGGTAGGGAAGGCAATCCCGGTCCCTATGAGCCCTCCTTCCAGTGCTCCGCGAAGGGTGACTGCACGGTGCTGCCTTTCTTCGTCCTTGGATAAACTAACCTACAGGATGTTGTGAAAATGAACCACAACGGACAAGACACATGATGTTGATCACCTTCATGGCTAATTGAGAGGGGCAGAATATTATTACGTTCCGAGCTGCATGCAATGTCATCATTATCCACATTCAACCAAAATTGCACATTAATCATCCGAGTCCTTTGCGATGTACAAGCATTCTCCTGGTGATCCGTCCTTGACTTGAAGAAAACAGGAAGCGCGGCGTCCACTGTCACGATCTGTCACACGTGACTTTGCAGGGTGACAACGTCATCAGTGTTAGCCGTACTGTGTCGATGCTGATGCTGAGACGGAGCCTCAAGGCCTCAATTTTGTGTGACTTCCACCGACGCATCGCCGTGTCAGGGGATTTACTAGGACCGATGGAAATGGTGATAAGTATCACTATAATTGACAGTAGCCGTGGGACAGCCGAAATGATAGGAAGATTGTACTCAGCCTACGAATTGATGAAGACATGGCAACCGTTGAGTTGATTCACAGTGCATGTCCGAACTGATCAAGCGTTTCAAGTTGGGCCAGCCGAGCCAATCTCAAAAGCGCAAGGACTACATTCAAAAAACGTATCATTGGCTATCCAAGCTTTCAAATGTCGAGTTTCGCAACTCCACTCCCGAATCAAGGCAACATTACATTATAGACAAAACAGCCTACATACAGCCTGTTAACGAAACTACTTTCAACGACAGAACCTCAAAAATTGATGATATAGCACTCCGCGATCAGGGTTCCCATCTTTCCACTCAGAAATGATCAACTGTGAATGTCCATTTTCCCTCTCCCACATCAAAGCTCTCGAAATGAGTCTCCTTCATCGACTTGAGCCGCTTCAGGTGTTTAATCGCCGCAGGTGCCTGGTCGTCCTTGATAGGATCTCTTGTTGCCTTGTCTGTAGCCCAGCATCGCAGGAGTATAATTCGGGCTTTCACATTTAAACCTGTCCCAGGCGCAGGTTTGTCTGCCTCATCGCCGTCGGGATAGACACTACACTCCTTGTCATCGAATCGCACAAGTTCGCCAAGAAGTGCACCAAGTTTGGGAAGGCCGGTAAGGTCAACGGGCTCGAGAAAGTGAATCTCCCCGTATCCAACACGACCCACAACCAAATCCGAGAAAGATGACAATTCTTCATAGCCACACGTTTTCAACTTCGGCAAGTCTGGTGTCACCCAATAATCACCATGTTGAAGTGGCGGAGAGGTGGAGGTAGCTTCGATACCGTTCACGGCCTTATTGGACGATGATGGTTGCCCGAGAGTAAGTGAGCTGTGTGCTGTGAATCGACCTAGAGCATTGCGAGGTGGTTTCTCTGGACCTTGATTAGCAGATTCTTTCTCCTTGACTGCGTCCTTTTCTCTTGCGGCTTGACTGAGCGCAGGGCTAAAAGTCACCTTCGCAGGGCTACCACGCAGGTTTGGTGATCCGGCTCTGCTGAACAAGTCCGAAGCTTCAACTTTCTTATCCAAAACCAACTTCTTCACACTTTGCCTGCCTCCACTACCCAGTGCAGGACTTGCACTGCGTCCTAAAATGCCCTCAGGAGCTTCTGTGCGACTCGAGTAAAGAGCGCTTGTTTTTCCGTTGGTGAGAGACAGGTTCTGTCCAGGAATACCGAGCATAGATGATGATGCTGATGCCCCAAAGCCTCGAAGTTTCGAACCAGCTGGGGTGTAGTTAATTGGGAGGCGCGGCGCTGGTGAGCGGGCAGGGATATCTACGAAAAAACCTGGTTTCTTCTTTTGTTGTTGATCAATGGGAACAGCGCGGGGACCAGGCGGAAGCATCGAAAAAATGGGCAGATTGCTGGATATAGGTTCCGCAATGGATGCCGTCAACGTGCCTTGACCGCTTGGTATGGGCATCGACGAGCCTAGAGTACTTGCACCAAACAATGAGGAACCCAGACCGCCTGTGGAAGGTGCGGTACTGATCGCAGGGGCAACAGGTTTTTGTTGGCCGAATAATGAACCTCCGAAGGCGCTACCACCGGTACCCGCGGGCGGCTGAGCGGCCGTTTGTGGACCTGATGGTTGACCGAACAAGGTAGGCTGCGTGCTAGTGCCAGTGGCTGCACCTGGCTGCCCCAAGGTG
>JBBPQJ010000228.1:0-10368 GCA_038092415.1 Xerocomus tenax
GGCACTCAATGTCTACCCTCATCTTCGCTCTGGTTTGTGTGCGCTTTATGCGAAAACAGCTGGCAAGCTTTTCCAGAAGGCCCTTCTGTGGGTGAATCGAGATGTAGAAAGGGAGTTGAGCTGGGTAGTTGGCCATCTCCTCCAATCTGATGGCATTTACTTTCTTCGCTCTGTCTCATGGTCAGAAGATGACCTCTCACCCTCTATTCTCCATGTCTATTGTGTGATGCTTCGCCCTTTGCCATGGGATACTGGTACCCCTCTCTCTCTCAGGGATTCCAAGCCCCGGCCCATCAGATATTCGCTCAAAAAGGTGGCTCTATCTTCTACCTTGAATCTCTTTGTGTTTGTGCTGCCATTCTTGATGCTGCACCTCGTCTTCTGCCAGATCAGCGATTAGCTGTGTTTTCAGACAATATCAACACTGTCCAGTTGTTCAACTCATTCTCAGCATTACCTGCATTCAACTGGATGTTGATTCAGGTTGTTGATCGAGTCCTCAGCCAAGGCATTGACCTTCGAGTGTTCCATGTACCTGGTGTTCACAATGAGATTGCTGATGCTCTGTCTCGTCTTGAGAATAGCCTCCTAGCTTCCTCATACCCTGAGCTTGTGATCTCACCCTTTCAACCCCCTCGAAATGTACTGGGGGAAGCTGGGTTATGAGCCTAAAACTATCCTCTCGGGCCAGGCAACCTTCTCGGGCTGCTTGGTCCATGGAGCGTCTCATTGTTGAGCGCTCCATCACTCTTGGCTGTTATTCCAGAGTCTTGGTAGGAGTTTAGTTGGGATCATGCTATTCATTTATACAACAAGATACCACTATGCTGTCATAATTGGTGAACCCCCTATGAGCTTCTCAAATCATCACCCCTAGACATAAGTCATCTTTGCGTCTTTGACTATGGAGATATGTGCATCTCCCTGAAGATGTCTCCTCCTAGACAATCTGCTTTACCTTCTTCTGCTCATCCAAAATGAGAATATTGTGTAGCTAAACAACTCAACAATATCTATGGTGATGATTATCCGACACAATAGATGAAGGATATTGAGTGTGAAACAGAATGGCACAAGCATATTGAAAACTCTGGTCCATATATGCCTGGTCAATTTCCTGGTAGCCCTGTTGCCCCAACTCATGCTCCTGAATTGGCTCCTTCTGGCTCCTCTCATGAGTTTGAGTCTGAAGTCAAAGACATTCTGGAGCACATGGCCCAGGAAGGGGGAGTAAATTTCATACAATATCTGCTCTCAAAAGCGATTCAGCACACACCTGCGGACTCTAGTGCTAAACCTATATGCGAATGGACACTAAAGGACATACAAAAACTACCTGCTGTAGCTCAAGAAGAGTGGAAAACTGCCTGTCGCGAGCAGCTTGACATGCCAAAACAAAGAGATGTGTTCAATATCATCGATTGACCTAAAGACAGACGAGTTATCAAAAATCATTGGGTATTTGACATCAAACCAGATGGACACAAATAGGCTAGATTAGTCACAAAAGGATTCTCTCAAGTTGAAGGCATTGACTTTGATCAAACTTTCTCTCCAGTAGTGTGTTATAAGACCATTAGATTGATGTTAGCTCTAGCTGCCCTAGAAAACTGCCAAATGGAAGCCATAGACGTCAGATCAACCTATCTATATGACAAACTTGAAGAAGAGATCTACATGGAATTTCCAAAAGGGTTTAAGATTTCTGACCAAGAAGGTAAAGTCCTCTGTCTCAAAAAGGCATTGTATGGACTTAAGCAAGCTGGATTGGCATGGTGGAATACCCTCAATAAATCCAAGCAAGAACTCAGATTTGAACATTTTAAATCAGATCCTGGCATCTTCTTATACAAAGGGAAAGGCTTCCAACTAGTAGTAGCCATTGTCTATGTAGATGATGCCATATTCTGTGGTCCAACAAAGGCCATCGTTGATGAGATCAAAGATCACTTCATGAAAAAGTGAGAATACAGAGATCTTGGTATCGCTACAGAGTTTCTTCACATGTGTATCCAATGTCAAGGACATTAGATACTAGTTGACTAGTACACATATCATGAAAAAGTCATCAAACGATTTGGACTCCAAAATGCACACATTGCACCTACACCTTTACCTCAGGTGTATTATCTCCTTAAATATGACGGACCTGTCAACCTGGAATTGCGTATCCAATTTCAAACCATCATTGGATCCCTGATGTATATTATGATCAGAACCCATCAAGACATTGCATATGCAGTCAATGCCTTGTCTAAACATGCTGCCAATTCCACTAAGGAACATATAAATAAAGTATTATACATCTGTTGATATCTCCTTGGAACTCATAATTACACCCTTGTATTTGATGGTGTAAGGCTCAGGACTAATTGCAATCGCAGATGTGGACTGGACATCTGATCCTAACAACAGACGCTCTCAGACTAGCTGGTTTATTAAACTAGCTAATTGCACATTCAGTTGGTGATCACAACAACAGAAGCACATTGCTCATTCATCTACTGAAGCTGAATATGTCATATTATCTGATTGTAGCAAACAAGTTGTATGGATCTGACTTGAAGAAATGGGTTACAAACTCAAACCTACCCCTATCTGTGGAGATAATCAAGGCTCTATCTTCATGTCATCCAACTCATCACAGAAACACAGAATAAACATGTAACAAGATATTATATTGAGTTTTAACCCTTTTGGTAGTAATTAGATAATTGTAGTGTATATAAGTTTGAACTTAGCATCTGAGTTCTAATAACATCTTAACCTCCTATAACTATGTTCAAGTACATCAACTCATACCAACAGTGAGTATGCCTTATGGCTAGTCTTTCAACATGATCCAGATAACTCATCAACCACACTTGACAACTCCTTGGGTCAAAACCCAACTTGCACACAACTAATATACTTTCTACACTGAGTGAAACCTAAGTTATCATCAACTACCTGTCTACTGCCAGTGGACACATCCATCAGAAGGATGAGGGCAATGTCGAATGAATGTTCACCAATAGAGAAATAGAACATGAATAGTAGCCTGGCAAAGAACTACTTGTTCACTTCAAAGATAATCACACAGTCATGATGTTCATGCCCAAAGAAGTTTGGGTTGCATCATAGGTAATCTGTAGTAAGCTTCCAATCAATCATAGATCTGTAGTTGACCTTCAAATAGCGATATTCCTGTAGCTGCACATAGTTTGCAATGCTGATAGTAAATGATGGATGAAAGGCTGAGGAATTAACATGCTTATTATATCATTGTTGTTGACCCACTCCAAAGGATGATCACCATTTGTTTGAGGTAGGATATTGTGAAATTCAAAATAAGTTTTGAGGAATTGTGTTAACTTAGAGTAGAAATGGTGAAATCCAAGCTTCAAATGATTGTCCTGTTCAACTTGTTTGAATGTTGTTGGCTTCTGAGATGATCCAAGGTGGATGTGACCAAAGAAATGCTGGTTATCATCAAACTCATTCATAGTTTCCTCATGGACATTGAGTGATCTAGAAGCAAGTGTGTTGTTCATGAGCTCTGCTTTTTGCTGTTCATTGTGAAATCAATCCAGTCACATATGAACTCGGATGTCAATGAAATGTGATCAAGTTAAAGAAGCTAAAAGAACAATCAATATCAGTCCAAGTGATAGGCAAACATTGAGCTTGTACCTGAGGAGCAATATCCTTGCAATTTGTCTGGCGTAGATATGCCTGCTTAATGGAACTATGTTGCTTCTCATTTGGCCATGTGCTGAAATTTCAGGAAACATCTTTTTGCAGAATGTCATCAAACACATGCTTCACAGCATGAACCTTAGGAAAATTCCATGACTTCCTATATCCGTCTTCTTGTCTAGCAAGAGAGATATAATTCTGGATATTTGAGTGTTTGACAAAACTGGAACAAATGATAAGATCCACCAGCTTAACTCAAGACAGTCCTGAAACACAAGGATCTTGTCTGATCCAGCTTTCATTGTACTTTCTGTTTGCACATCTAGTGTGATATATGTACATATGGTATTCAAGATAAGTAGCAATGCACTTCAAGAGTACATATCCAGCAGGATCAGATGTGCATGTGAGGATATTTTGCACTGTGTACAATATTTGCTTTAATGGAAATTTAGAGATTGTGTCTTAGGGGTAATGCTATCATAGATATTACCTTTCAAATGTCAAAAACTTGTTGCCATTGCTGAAGAAAATATTGGTCACGCTTGTAAAGTGACTGAAATTTCTCCACTATGGAAATTTATTGTGTCTAAAGAGTGACATTAGTCTGAGGAACAAGGAGTAGTGAATATATACTGGTCATTGAGTGTTTTTGAAGTATTACATCCAAGCTGTACAATCTATGCCTTCAAATCTACAAACTGGTGCTTTCCAAACATCCAAAACGTAAAGAAAAGCACAATGTGGGCACATGTTCTCAACAAGCCAAAGTGCATTCTACACATATGTAATTTAAATTGGGGCACTGATTAAGAATATCTAATCTATATACTGGAATTGGACGAAGCACATGTACTTTGAGTATCTTTTCTCTATTAGAGTAGGATTGACTTTGCTAGAATTGATATCAAGCCATTGATTTGTCTGATGTTTAGAGTGGGAATGCGTAACTAGACAAATAGGACATGGACACTTGGAATTGATTCCTCGTATCAAAGCCATCACATAGCTAGTAGCATGGGTAGTAAACATATGATGATCAGCATGTACTATAGGATCATAGCTAAAGCATGTGATTTACTGCTCTTCGTAGTCTGTAGATAAAATGAGAATGATTAGGTAAAGTCTGTGCAAGATACAATCAAAACAATCATATGAAACAACCCTAGACCACTAGGATCTGATCTTGTTAGGTTGCAATAGACTGCTTAGACTTGGAAGGGAAGGATCTAGCCTAGAGGTAGAACTCCAAAGAGAACTAGACTGGAGGACATCTCTAATTGGGCTCTTGGCTTATATACTAAATCTACTTGCATGTATATGTTTGTACTGATTCTACTAATATATCTATAATAGTCCATACTCTAAACCTACAAGACATAGGACATTGCTATAGAGCTGTGTACATGAGGTGTATGCATGTGATGCATATGGAATATATAAGACACGTAGTATGGAAATGAAAGACATGAGGGAAAGGGATGTTGCACAACAACATGAGGATAAGATGAGTAATGTGTGAGGTAGGCATATGGATAGTGTGAGGTATGATATAGTATCATCAATAATATCATCAAGGAAGGGTCTAGGACATTTTAGACCAAGGTTAGCACTTACAATCTAATCTGGCTATAACCTTGATGTTTCCTAGATGACCTTATCTGATAAGATAAAATAAGACAAAAAGGGAAATCACAGGAGCAAAAAGATAGTGTTGTAACACTACTCTCCTCTTATGGAGCAACTTCCAGGCAATCAAAGGGAGTACCAAACTTATGGTTGGTGATAGTGCTGTTCTCATAAGCCTTGAATAACATTATGGATGTTGAATGAGAGAGTCACAGCTTTCTAGGGGCTCCCAGGATAGAGGAGTAAAAATCAGCAATCGACTATAAGAAAAATTTTACCTTTAGGTTCCTATATGTGATCCACCTTATCATATCCCTTCCAATAGTCGTGATATTCAAGATGTCTTCCTTTGTATCCTGAGTTGACTATATAATCAACTTTGTACAAGTCATCATGATCTTCAATAACTTGGACAAGTCCTGGTGAATCAACTGGTTGACCAGGCAGTCTTTCCTTAGATAACTTGACATGTGAGATATTTATGACATCATGAATTCTCATAGAACATAGGAGTCTCAAATGCACTGCGTTCGGACTGACGACTTCCATGATCTCATAAGGTCTGAGCTATCGTTCCATTAGCTTCTTTGAAGCACATGGCAACCTTAAATTATCTGTAGATAACCAAACTTTATCTCCAACCGTATAGGAAGGAGCTTCTCATCTATGTTTGTCCACTTGGAGTTTCATTCTCTCTTGGGATGCCAAGATATTTGCTTTCACCTCTTTCAAAGTTGTGTCCATAGCATCTGTAAATCCAGAGGAGCTGGTGTCTTAGAGATGTGTTGCTCAAATCCCATTCTTGGTAGATAGGAGCGCGTAACTTCAAAAGGTGTTTTCTGAGTAGAAGATTGCTTCTTCGAGTTATATGAGAATTGAGTGAGTGATAACCAATCAGACCACTCATTCTGCTTTTATAAACAGAATAATCTCAAGTATTGTTGGAGATCTCTGATCATCTATCCCGTCTGACCATCCATCTGGGGATAGTACACAGTGTTTAATTTTTGGGTGATTTCCAAGTGATTGCATATATCTTGCATGACTTGGCTTACAAATTGAGAACCACAATCTGATACAATAGATCAGAGCAATCTGTGATTTTTCCATATGTGATGTAAATAAAGTTTGGCTGTATCCAGGACCGAGGTTGTCTTGACACATGGTGCAAAGACTACTTCTTTTGAAAATCGGTCAACGATGACGAGCACTGAATTGTGTCCTACTGAAGGTGGGAGATCTGTGACAAAGTCGACAAATACATTGACCCATGGTCCATTGGGAATTTGAAGTGGGTTAAGCAAACCAGGCGTAGCCTGATTTGACCCTTTCATCCGAGTGCATCTATCACATCAGGAAATGTAATCTTTGACATAAGTAGCGGCTCCAGGCCACCAGTAGCTTCGTGTGACCAAATCAATGGTCTTTTCATAACCGGGGTGACCGGCAACAGGTGAATCGTGGCATAACTTTAGTACTTCTAATCTTAAATCTTCGTCTTCTTGTTTCATAATGTCCGGTATGAACATTCTTCCTTTTTCGTCATAGAGGAATCCATTGCATTCCTCACACATATTCTTTTCTTTACATAACTTGATGACGTCACTTTCCTTAAGCTTTGTGAATCTCTTAAAGATTTTTGAATGTAATATATCCCCTTCATCTTGGATTGTATCTGTGGTCACAGTTTGTATCCTCTCTAGGGAAATCATAGTGATTCCCTTGTTATCTTCTTCTATGCCAACAGTGTGGTCTTCTCTCCTTGAGAGTGCGTCTGCCTTGACATTAGAAGATCCTGCTTTGTAAACAAAGAGATAATTGAATTGTATTAGATATTGTGCCCATTGGGCTTGCCAACGATTTAAATCTTAGGCCTTCATAAAGTATTGCAAGTTAGCATAGTCATTCCAGATTTTGAATTGATCTCTGGCCCCTTCAAGGTAGTGTCTCCATATCTCCAATGCTCTGGTAATGCTCAACATTTCTTTATCAGCGATTGGATAATTCCTTTCTTGTAGACTCATACTATGAGAGGAGAATGCTATGGGGTGCTATTTGTCTTCTTTGAGGATGGAGAGCACTGCTCCTATAGCGAAATCTGATGTGTCGGTTTCTAACCAGAACTTGCAATCTATATCGGGATATGCCAAGATAGCGCTGTCGTAAACTTTTCTTTAAGCGTGTCAAACACTATCTGCTGTTCCTCCTTCCATATAAAGGATTGCTCTTTCTTTAATAGGTCATTCAGGGGTTGTGCGACTTATGCATAATCTTTAATAAACCTTCAGTAGAAATTAGTGAGGCCGAGGAAACTTCTAACTCCTTTGATATTCGTGGGAGCTGGCCAGTCAAGTATAGCCGAGACCTTCTTTTGGTCTGTCTTGATTCCATTGGCGCTGACTATCATTCCTAAATATTCAACCTCTTTCACATGAAAGTGACACTTTTCTGGCTTGGCAAAAGATCGTTTCCTACAATCTTTGCAGTACTTTCCAGATGATCTTTGTGTGTTCCTTAGGATTGTCTGTCTTGGTAAATATCATGACATCATCGATGTAAACAACAACGATATCTTCCATATCTTTGAATAAATCGTTCATCATAGTCTGAAACGTGGTGGGGGAATTGCATAATCCAAAGAACATGACAGTGGGTTCATAAGTTCCTTTGTGGGTAATGAAGGCAGCTTTCCATTTGTCGCCTTCTGTCTTTCTTGGGTACAAAGAAAACAGGGGAAGTCTGCTGTGGTTTGGAGGGGCGAATGTAGCCCTTGCGGAGTTGGTCGTCAAGCCAACTGGAAACTACCGCTTCCTTGTTGGCTAGTGGCGCTGATGTCCATAGCGTTTGGGTCTCTTGATTTGGATTGACTCTGATTGTTCCTACCTTGGAAACATTGTTGTGTGCGGCCTCTCATCATATTGAGTCCTTCGTAGATCAATCTGGTTTCCTGGATCTTGCAGATGTATTTGATGACAGCATTGGATTTCTCTTTGCCTGCTTCTTGGCATTCCCCTTTCTTCCAAATGTGATCAATTACAGTGACTCCCAAAACTGTTACAATGTCTAACCTGGATGCAGTGCACGAAGCGCACTGCAAGCACCTGTGGGAATATCACTTAGCGTTAGGGGAACGAATAATAGTACACACTCTTGGCTACCAAACGGTACCTGGATCATGTGATTCGACCCAAAAGCAGTGAAGATATGGCTATTTTAAAACTACAACTACATTGTAACAGTTTTAAGACTTTTGATATGAATTAAAGGATCTTTATGGAATCAAGAAATTATTGCAGTTGTTTGGTACTACAAACAAAGATATACATATATACATGGTGTCTGAGTCCAAAAATATTCCCATGCTTCTTAACTTCCAACCACAACCATCATGCGATCTCTCTCTGATACTCAAAAACACACTATCCTCTCTCAACTTGATTCTGGCCATTCTGTCCGTTCTATTGCCTCCAATACTGGTGTCAGCACTGCTACCATCTCTAGCCTTTGTTCTAAGGAGTGTTCTACCCTTCAAAAGTCTATTGGAGGTCATCCATCAAAGCTTTCCTCTACTGATGTTCGTTATGCTGTTCATCTTATCTCTAGAAACAAGACAGAAAATACTGTCCAGGTCACCAAAGCTCTCTCTACTATCACCAACCAATCCCTCCATCCTAATACAGTTTGCCATCACTTGAAAAAAGTTGGTATGAAAGCTGTAGTCAAGTTCAAACGACCTCTACTCTCTGTCAAACATTGCATAGGATCACTAAGATAGTAGCAAAGGTATTCATTGCTCTCTTCATCATAGAAGGTATCCCTATCGTCATCTATCTGTCAATATATATTTACTCTATCCCTATCTGGTAAAACTCCTTCATGTGAAGGGTGAGTGATAAGTTCTTCTGGGACCACACCATATCTCAGCGAAGGCTGGAAAGAAGCATCAAAGGCTTCAGTTTGGGTATAAAGAATAGGAGGTGTAGGAAAGATGATATTGTGATTAGAAAAATGATTGGTCTGTGAAACAAGACCACCCAAATAAACAACAACCTTTTTATTCTTTTTATTCTTTTCTCCTTTAGTCTTGATCTTGGAAAACTCTGGAATCGGAGCAACCAGTTGGTCTCAATCAATATTGATCAGAATATCTCTTCTCTGAGAAAGTCTGGCTACTCCTTCAGTTGACTCGGAGTTAGACTGAGGAGCTGCGACGAAAGGAAGAGTTCATAAGAATGAAGTTCATACCTGTATCCACATCCATTGATCCTGATTCCCAGGAGTTGAAATTGGGCCCATCAGTAACCTTTTGATAGGGTTCAATAGGGAGATCGACTTTATCTATTGATCCTAATTCCCAGGTATCAAAGTTGGTCTTTGCTGTAATCTTATTTAAGATCTCGATGGGAAGATCTTTATGAGCTCCCATCGGTGTGTCATGGTCATAATAATGCGACTCTGCCACTTGTTGTCCTTCAACAAAGCTTGCGCCCACTTGTTGTGGTGCTTTGCCTCTGCTTTTGTTCTTCCTCATATTGAAGCCTGCACGATTCTACTCCTTCTTCTTCTGGAAGGGGTTTGGTCTCTTCTGGAAGTTGGGATGATATGGTCCCGGTTTCCCAGAAGGTTGTTGGTTTTGATAACCACCTTGAGGATGTCACTTGTTAAAGTTAGGTGGACCCTTTCAGATCACATTAGTCCAATTAGCAGAATAGTTACATACTTCTTCTGTCTCCACATTAGCAATGCGGGCATTGAGGGATTGTCGAGATCCCATTGTTGATACTTCTGTTAAGATTTTTGAGGTGATAGTCTCCACTGTGAAGTGGGCTTGGTCAGTGATCATTGCCATTGTTGAGCAGAAAGTATCGAAATGAGGAGGAAGACACTGAAGAATCAGCATGGCTCAGAAGGCATCTGGAAGGTTTAATCTGGAAGCGGCCATTTGATCAAGAAGGGAAGTGACCTTATTAATGTCCTCGATAGTGGACTTAAGATTAATACTAATCCGCAGAGCTTGTTGGAGCAGATGGAACTGGCTGGCTAGGCCTCAAGATCCAAAAA
>JBBPQJ010000229.1:0-10363 GCA_038092415.1 Xerocomus tenax
ATGCAACAGGTGCGGACCTTGTGTGGGCCCACCGGTCTGATGTACCCCATATCCTATGTGGTCATGCTGGCCTGCCCGTCTATGGTAGACCAAGACCACCAATGCTTTTGTAGACCCATCCGTCTAGCGAACTACATATTCCGCAGACCTATGCGGGCCCACCCATCTAATGCAGGCCCACACCGCCCATGCTTGTACAGGCCCATCCGTCTAACGAACTACATATTCCGCACACCTATGCGGGCCCACCCATCTAATGCAGGCCCACACCGCCCATGCTTGTACAGGCCCATCCGTCTAACGAACTACATATTCCGCACACCTATGCGGGCCCGCCCGTCTATGGTAGACCAAGACCACCAATGCTTTTGTAGACCCATCCGTCTAACGAACTACATATTCCGCACACCTATGCGGGCCCATCCGTCATATGAACTACATATTCCGCATACCTATGTGGGCCCACCCATCTAGGGGAGGCCCAGACCTTCAATACTTTTGCAGGCCCATCCGTCTTATGAACTACATATTCCGTTCACCCACGCGGGCCCATCCATGAATTGTAGGCCCATAGTTGTGCGGGCCCACCCGAGTATTTCACCCGCACTCCACTGCAGGTACCTCTACTGGCGAGCGGGCCATCTCGCATATAGTCCATCTATTTGTGGGCCCGCCCCATGTAATCCCACATATGTCCTTCATCGGGTAGGCGGGCCCACCACGTATATTATATGATATACATATGTGGGCCCGCAGTGGGGTGACCGTGTGGAAGGGGAAATTGTCAAGGCAGGGTGACCGTGTGTGTCGGAAAATTTGACTATATTATGTGTCTGGTTATTCTTGATTGTCATCATGATGATGTTCTGTGCAACCAGATCTTTTCTTCGTCACTTGTAGGCAAAGGGAGAATCATGTTCTGGTCAAGGGACTGTGCTATTGGTAACGTCCCACACATCCGTCAGATCAAGGATGTTCATGACTTGACGCTTCCAATGGGCATAATTCCCCTCAGACAAATTCTCTATCTTTGTATTAGCAGGTGTGGTGGATGTATCATACATATGTGCCTGCATTGTTGGGGAGGCTAAGGGCCAGGATGGATGAAGATGATGAGGTTGCTTGATTGACCGTCCGATTAGGGGCCGGATTGCTAGGGGCTGGAGGCAAAGGTGGTGATGGAACCGGCAGCGGTAGCGGCGGTTGATTAGACATTGTATGTGAATTTGACTGATCAGATTAGAGCACAAGGCTCATAACCTGTTAAGCAATGACAGGTGAGAGCGCAAGGAGTGATCAGACAAGTGAGAGTGCAAGGAGTGTTCAGACAAGTGAGATGATGGTCTAGAGGAAGGATTTATTCTGCAGTCCCCTAAACTACTCTCCAACATATATACTATCCTACTGAATAGCTAGCATAATCCCATTGATTACTAGGTCAATGTATTGACATGGCAACCTCGGCCATGCGTGTTTGCATATATTAGGCTATAGCTCGTTCAACAATAACAAATCATTGCTAACAAGATCAATAGTGTGGTTGAGGTCATTTATTATGTTCATTTCATCATCAGCACCCTGTTATGCTCACAGACAGTGGGGAATTCCCTCAAGGGGGCCTCTGTGAATGCTGTAGTCAACAAGATAAAATCTTGTCTTATAATGTCTATAGAAAGATATAGTGTAGTATTACTCTCAGGTACTAGTATTGTACTATGGAGAACTAACAAAGTGTTACTTGATCATATGAGAGTCAAATCAATGCTATTGGATCATATGGATAAGAGTATATATTTAAAAAGTACAAGGAGAAACAAATCAGAAACAAGAGAAGATTTTATTATGTTGACTATAGCATTCACAGAGGCCTCCTTGAGGGAATTCTTTACTGTCTGTGAGTATAACAGGGTGCTGATGATGAAATGAACATAATAAATGACCTCAACCACACTATTGATCTTGTTAGCAATGATTTGTTGTATTTGTTCATAGGAGAGGATTTAGGAGGATATTCACTACAATAGTTTTACTTCTTTAATTGGCCTTTGTGATAGACCCTGACTACAACAGACTATCTTATGTTGGTTTGAGATACAATTCCTCATCAGAAAAGATCAAAAAAGTAGAAAAAAATAGTGTTTTCCCTGTCAGTAGGAGAAGAGTATTCTATGACAATAATAAAGGAATTTGTATGTGATAGCATAGTTTATACATACTGTATCATACTTTATTACATAATAGTGACATAATATAGCATTTACCTAAATTATGTAACCATCTTACAGCACTCCAGGGTCTAATGTATGTAATAGAAGTATAAAGTCAAAAAACTGTCCCAATGAGTTGCCATTTCATCAGATCTCAACCAATTCCTTTGATTCGTACATGGATAGAAAGCCAAGAGTGAGTGTTTCATTTCATATACCCATATGTTAGGTCTAGGTTAGGGGTTATCGGGGTTAGGAGCCATTTAATGCAAAACATGCAAACATTGGGACAGTTTTTTGAGCCACTGTATTCTTGAATCCCTCTCCATTTGGGGTATTGTTGATGGTACTCATACCTATGACAACACCAATGCTACCGATCAAGATAAATGGAAGATCGTCAATAAAAGGGTTTGTGGCATTCTTGCCAATACTCTTACCGATGCCCTTATTCACAATGTGTCGTACTCCTATATTGACACACATTGTCTGTCCCTTGCAAAAGCAATTTGGGACAAGATGCTGTCCTTGTTTGGATCTCAAGGCCTAGCAAGCCAGTTTCATATGCTCCAACAAGCGCTGCAGATTAGCATTAATCCTAAGTCCGCAGGCGAGGACATTAACAAGGTCACTTCCCTTCTTGATCAAATGGCTGCTTTCGGATTAAATCTTCCGGATGCCTTCCGAGCCATGCTGATTCTTCAGCAACTTCCTCCTCATTTCGACACTTTCTGTTCTACAGTGGCGATGACCACTGATTAAGCCTACTTCACTGTAGAGACTATTACGTCAAAGATCTTGGCAGAAGTTTTGATGATGGGATCTTGATGATCCCTCAACGCCCGCATTTCAAATGTGGAGACAGAAGAAGTACGTAACTATTCTGCTAATAGAACTAATGTGATCCGAAAGGGTCTGCCTAACTGTAATAAGTGGCATCCTCAGGGTGGTTTTCAAAACCAACCTCCTTCTGGAAAACCCGGACCTTACCGTCCCAACTTCCAAAAGAGACCTAATTCCTTCCAAAAGAAGAAGGAGCAGAATCGTGTGGGCTTCAACATGAGGAAGAATAAAGGCAAAGGCAAAGCACCACAACAAGCGGGAGCGAGCTTTATAGAGGGACAACAAGGTTTCATTCATGAAATCGTAATTAATGATGACACTGATCTGTCTTTAAACGAAGCAGCAGAGTCACATTATTATGATCATGACACACTAATGGGAGCTAACGAAGATGTTCCCATTGAGATCTTAAATGAGATAATGGAGAAGACTAATTTTGATACCTGGGAATCAGGATCGATGGATATAGATACAGGTATGAATAAAGTTCATATGAACTCGTCCTTTTGTCACGGCTCCTCAGTCTAACTCCAAGTCAACTGAAGGAGTAGTTGGACCTTCTCAGAAAAGAGAGATTCTGATCACAACTGATCGAGACCAACCGGTTGCTCCAATTCCGGAGTCTTCCGAGATCAAGACAAAAGGAGAAAAGAAGAAAAAGAATAAAAGAGTTGTCGTTTCTTTGGGTGGTCTTGTTTCACAGACCAATCATTTTTCTAATCGTGATGTCGTCTTTCCTTCTCCTCCTATTCCCTATACCCAAACTGAAGCTTTTGATGCTTCTTTCCAGCCTTCGCTGAGATATGGTACAGTTCCTGAAGAACCCATCACTTACCCTTTACATGAAGGAGTCTTACCGAATAGGGATAGAGTAAATATATATCGACAGATAGATGACGATAGGAATACCTTCTACGATGAAGAGAGCAATGAATATCTTTGCTACTATCTTGGTGATAATTCACCAAAGAATGATAAGCCTAATGAGTTTGCAAAAACGCATTGGATGATAGATAGCAGATGCACTGATCATTTAAGCCCTTTCCTAGATGACTTTGTACATCTTAAGGAAGGAAAGAGAACTGCCTCCGTTGCAAATAGTGGAACTGTAGCCATGTATGGCCCAGGTACCATTGTTTTACAACAAATCAATAGTAGCCTTCCACCAACGATTATAACATTAGAAGATGTATGGTATGCACCTACTGCAACTAACAGATTATCATCTGTAACAGCGCTAACTAACCGCGGCTTTCATTGCGAGATTTCATCACTAGGATCTACTATTTGGGACAAAAGAGGACGTGGGGTGATCCAGGCTACAGCCCTATCCTCCACTAACAACCTTCACTGGTTTCAGTCATCACTGATTACTCCAGTAGTAGGCTCTATAGTCTCTCTTGCGGACAATAAATCTTATCATATTTGGCATCAACATTTCAGTCACACTTCTCGTAATGCTTTGCGCCATTTGCACACTAATTTAACTAGTGTTCCCTCTTTAAATTTGCCTTCTGATTTGCCTCCTTACAAAGGCTGTGCTGTCGGAAAGATACCAGAAAGATCCTTTCCAGGTTCAGATAAGAGAGCTTCTCGCCCTCTCGCTCTGGTTCATACCGACTTAGTTGTGTTGAAAGAGGGTATGGCAACCCTTCTGAGGAGAGGAATAGCTGTAAGGCGCACTCACCGTTGATTAGAGTTGTTAGGCTTGAACGTAGTTGTAGGAAGTCAAGATGTTATTAGAACTCAGATGCTGAGTTCGAACTTATATGTATATACTACAATTATCTAATACTACCTAAAAGGGTTGGAACTCGATATATCATCTCGTTCAACAAGTCAGTCCTATGCCTACTGAGCCGCGCTCGCGTGCTCGGTATGTCCTCACTTTCATTGATGATCACACTGGGTATGCCCTGTTGTCGTTCTTGTGGGCCAAGTCTGACACTTTGAAGCATTTTACTAATATGATCTCTTGGGCTGAGACCTTTACTGGTCAGACCCTGACTTCTGTCCATTCGGACCAAGGGGGAAAATTCATGAGTCATGAGTTTCAAGCATTCCTCACTTCCAGAGGAGTAACTCATCAGACTTCTGTTCCTCATATGCCTCAGCAAAATGGAAGAGCTGAGAGATTTAATAGGACCATATTAGAAAAGGCAGAAGCTATGCACCATCATACCTGCCTTCCTAAAGCATTCTGGCAAGATGCTGTAGAAATTGCTGTTCACTTATATAACAGACAACCCATGTGACATCATAATTGGAAAACCCCTATTGAAATATTCAAAGGAGATGGCAAGAAACCAGATGCATCTTATTTCTGAGTATTCGGATCTAAGGTGTTTTCATTCCTCCAGAACAAAGGCCAGACAAACTGTCTCCCAAGTCTGAGGAAATGACATTCATAGGATATGAACATAATACAAAAGGATGGTGATTTTGGTCCAAAGTAAAACATCAAGTTGTGATTGCAAATAATGCTACATTTGATGAGAATAGTTTTCCGCACTGTTCCAAAAGTCAAGAAGATGGACCTGCTCCTATTCCAATTCCAGACGATCAATCTGATCATGAATCAGAAAAGTCTGAATCTCGACCAGAATCTCCTGATCGAGAAATACAAGTACGTATTCCTATACCTCGTGGAGATACACCTGAACCAGGTAATGATCCTGGATATTATCCATGGTCACCACCATCATCTCCTTCATTGCCTTCTCATCCTCCTACACCTACTCCTGATACTTCTAAATGGACTTCTTTCTCACCACCAAATCCTGGTGTTAAAAGAAACTGTCCAGACACTGGTCATCAAGCTCAGAGAGATGATCTTCATCTTCTGATGAACAAGAGATGTTAGTCCCTGATTCAGTAAAACATAACTGGATGCCTCCTATACAACAAACTAGAGAATCATTAGTGCAATTTAGAGCATGTCCTCATCAGTATCAACCGATCAGAGATCAGAGATCTAACTTTAGAGAACCTGTGGAACAAAGATGATCTAATTGTGCTCCACAACCAAGGTTCATTCCTGATAATGCTTATGGTAATAGATGACCAGCAGAAATCGAGAAAGATATTAGACAAGGAGTCGAACCAATTCAGGAGGAGTCTTCTGATCAGATGAATACTGATCAAAATCAACCTACAAATGAGAAAGATGATGACATCAATGACATGTATAGCAATACATGGTTTCATCATCATTTAGCTAATGCTGTAGAAACAGCAGATTGCAAAGTGCCTAAACAATACCGAGATATTTTGAAATTACCTCGAGATGAACAAAAAGATTGGCACACTGCAATGAAAGATGAGATGAAATCTCTACTTGATCATAAAGTATGGGAACTTGTAAATCTTCCTAAAGGTCAGCAACCCATCAAAGGGAGATGAGTTTATGCCATTCGTCCTGGAAATCAGGTAAAAGCTTGCTTTGTTGCAAAAGGCTTTACCCAAATATTTGGAATAGACTATGAAGAAACCTTCTCTCCAGTTGCAAGGTTTGAAACCGTTCATCTTATGCTAGCACTAGCTGCTCTCCATGATTGGGAGATTGAAGCACTAGATGTTAAGACTGCCTTTCTTTTTGGCGAGTTAGATAAAGAAATTTATATGGTTCAACCTGAAGGTTTCATAGTTAAGGGCCAGGAGTCTAAGGTCTGTCGCCTCAAGAAAGCCATCTACGGCTTAAAGCAAGCTGCCCTTCAATGGAACAAACTTCTTCACAAGTCCCTTGTCGGCTTTGGTTTCAAAAGATGTATCTCTGATTCCAGAGTCTACATTAAATTCATTGGCAAGGAGATCATTATTCTTATCATTTATGTTGATGATGCTTTATTCCTGGGAAGTAACAAAGCTCTAGTACTCTCTCACAAGCAGAAGTTCATGAAGAAATGGGAATCTTGTGATCTTGATACCACTAAAGAATATCTTGGCATGCGCATCATGAGAGATTGCAAGAAGTGATCTTTGACCCTTGATCAAACTAAATACGCTAACAAGGTTGTTAAGTGATTTAGTCAAGAGAACTGTGTTACAGTTTTCCTCCTTTGTCATCATATACTCCTTTTCTCTTTCTTCACTTTCACTCATACTTGGAGAGGTACGACCGCCACTAATGATAGTCTTCTGGTTATCGTTGGACCTTGCTCGCTTTACCTGTTTTGCACTTAACTTCTTCTGTTTATGGACATATTTTCTTCTGACCGGTTCTCTCACACCGGTGACTATTCCCCGTCTTCCATCCTATTCCATGAACTTTGTTCCCTTTTATAAACTCTCCTCTCTCTTGGTCCATGTACATTGATCCCACATATATAAAGAGTAGCAATAACCCATGTATCTCCATTCTTGATCTATGCAATACAAGTGTATTATCCAGTCTCACCCTTCAAGTCTACTTCCCTTGAGAACTATTAGTTCTAACCATCATATCCTTATCCTTGAATCGTAGCACTTCAGATGTCGGTCTCTTCGTGAGTATCGCCTGGAGTTGCGACATAGTAAAAGGATAAACATTGTACGCTTCACGTAACAAACTGTTTTTTTTTTTTTTTTTTTTAAGATCCTCATTTATTGTCCTATAGAGTGTGGCCCTTTGTTAGACATTTACATTCGATACAGTACTCTTTCTCCTCCACTTCTCTGCCCTTGCGCGCTGCGGTTCTCCTCATTGCCGTGTAGTGATATTATACTCTGCCTTGTCACTCTGCTCTGTTTCCTCATTTGTGTTTAACAAACTGTAAGGAAACTCTCATTCCTTTACCCACAGGATATATACCTCATCCCAAAGTTGGAGATGTTAATGCTAATCTTCGAAGTGGTTATCAATCCGTAATTGGATCCTTGCTTTACATAATGCTTGGAACCAGACCAGATCTTCTTACTCTGTAATCAAGATGTCTCAGTACTCTTCTAATCCTTCGGAAGATCATTTGCAGAAGGCGATTCAAATAATTTGCTATTTGTCACATTCTCAATCACTCTGCATAACATATACATCTACCAGAAACCATTCTGGTTTAATTGCCTATTCAGATATGGACTGAGCAGGAGATGTAGAGACATCAAGATCTACTACTGGTTATGCCATGTTTTTGGCAAACGGAATTGTTTCTTGGTTATTAAGAAGATAATGAAGAGTTAGACTCTTTTCTACAGAAGCTGAGTATTGTAAAATGAAAGAATGTGCTAAACAAATCCAATGGATCACAAATCTCTTCAATGAGATTGGATTTCCTTTATATCACGTACCTTTGTGCATAGACAATCAAGGTACAATATTTCTTGCATCAAATCTAGCACAAGAAGGACGAACAAAACATGTTCGCATTCCACAACATTATATTCGTGAAACTGTAGAGTTCAAAGAAGTAGAACTGTTCTATGTTCCTACATATTTACAGTTCACAGACATCTTCACAAAGAACCTAGGAAAGAATAAATTCCTAGAAGGACGAAAGAGTCTTACCCTTACACCGTTCACAACATGAACAGTGAGGAGGAGTGTTGGAAATAGTGACTAGTGATGATCTGTAACACTTATCTTATCAAGTGACAATCACGCTTGTATTAGTCAGTCACAATAGTGATGACACATCAGTTACACTATTTTATTAGTCATTGCACAGCATAACCATAAAGGTTGTATGACTAATATGACTTGACATGAGTCATTGTGACTAGGCACTACTCATATTGTGCTATTGGCTGATAACCATATCAGATCCCATTGGTTGTAGATATGAGAGACTTTAGCTATTCAAATAGAGCTACTTTTCCCATTGGACAAAGTTACTGTACATGTTTGTCTTAACAAATAGATACAAACAATTATGTACTGTATATAAGGAGAGATTCTTACTACTCTCTCCTTCTAACGAATAATCATCAGTTCGTTCTTCCTGCTTACATCGAAGCAAGACTCTCTTGACTACCTTTCAACGTTCATCTACCAAGTGAGTATTCCCACTTGGCTCATTACCCTCTGTCCCTTCGCCGTTCAGAGTACTTTGTATTCCGAAAATTCCAAACTTCTATCCGCCTATTCTTCAAGCTAGGAGAATAGACTTTAACAAGAAACCATTCATCTGCATGGAGATTTTCAAAGAGCAAAATGACAAGATCTGGAGAATGCAGTGGCACTCAAGAACTAGGCAACACTATGCCATTCCTATCACAGCAAATCATACCTTCGCCAGGATCAATAGAGATCGAAGGAAGGATGTGCCATCTCAAAGGGAATAGAACCATGCATTTGACACTTCGATGAGGGTTCACTTCCACAAACAGAACCTGATCTGGTCCAAAATGGTCCAGATAATCAAGAATGATATTGGAGAGCGTCTTAAACTTTTCCAACATCTTGATTTCAGATGTGTGGAATACAGAGATCTCAAAGCTGCTTTTAAGGAAGTGGAAGAAGAACTTTATCAAGGTCTTTCGCAATTGGAAGAAGCGCAGAATCTTTGTGAAGATCAACACTCTAGGATCGTTGATCTTCTTGAAGAAACCCAGAAACTCCAGAACAGTCTTTTGATTGAACATCAAAGGAATGGACTGGCAGAAAGTAGAATTGCAGACCTCCAGAAGCACTTGGTGACTGGAGAGAGAGTTCAAGCGATTGGAGGACAAGTTTCCGCATCTAGCACAGGCAATAGCCGAAAACGTCGATGCATTACTCGAGAAGACGCCCAAGACTTGGCCGCTGCCGGTGTCTTACGGCGTTCCGTACGTCGAAAAGTCGGGGACAAAACAGTCCAAGCTTAGAGACAGACATTATACCGAAACTTTCCTTGATCTTGCGCTATCTGCTTCAGGCGACTATCCAATTCTTCCATATTTCTCTTGTGTACTCTTCCGATCTTACACAAATGTAGGACCAAATCGGAGAGAGGTGTATAACTATCACTATTTTCCATCTCTTCTCTTTGATACTATAGAGGAGAAGGTGTTCTCCATACCGGAATCACAGTATTACCGAGACTTTGTTGAACGAGAACGAGCAGAACGAGAATATTTATTATCTCTCGAGAATGAAGAAGCAGATGTTTCTTTATTAATTCCACAGGAAGAAGATCTTACTTCAGAACATTCCGATCAGGAAGAATCAGATGATGGATCTACTACTTCCCTCATTTCTTCCTTATCATCCCATCATACATCACCGTCTTCAAAGGCTGACCTATATCCTATTTGGACAGGTGCCGATTTCTTACAGTGGTGAAGAATGTCTTCAACTGCCAAGATCAGTTCCGAGATATCCAGTCGAATTCCTCTTCTTACAGGTCCAAACAACTATGAAG
>JBBPQJ010000230.1:0-10354 GCA_038092415.1 Xerocomus tenax
CGAAAAGCCCGCGTCCTCGTCTTGGTCCAAACCACCACAAGACAGTCCGTGCGTACACCCTGCTCATCGTTAATAGCGTGTCATCCATTCCATCCATTCTAGCTCCCTTCCCCCTGTGGATCAATGCACTGAACTCCAGCGTATCACCCAACTGGTCCGTCCAGCTCAGCACCGCGACTGCACGAATCTGACATGCTATCAAGGAGCTCTCATCCCGCACCGCACTCCGTGACGCTCTCCCAACCAAGAAGCGCGCGACTGACGCCATCAAAATGGCGACAGACGCAGTAAAGAATCACAACGAACTGAAGCGCAAGGATCGCGTCCGAGAGGTCATCGAGATCTCGTCTGACAGCGAGCCCGAACCCTGGCCCATCAAGGTGTGTCACTCAAATCCTTCTCGTGGTCATCCATGTGACCCTATTACAGAGGCAAAGAGTAGATATCGATGGTCAATCTGGCCATCCCGGGAACTCACCAAAACTAGAGGCTAAATCTCCCAGTGCAGAGTTCCATTTACTTGGCCCCTCCGATTGGTGCCATTCTAACAGTGACGACGATGATTGTGTAGATTTCTTGGCCTCGCTGGATATTTCAAACGAGGGAAATGTAATGTAACATATCGTGGGTTCCTCGGCCAGTGAACTTATGTTACTTTTCTGCAGTGGGTTCCACTGCCCGAAAGCAATAAGGCAGAAGACCTCACCCCAGTAAACGACTTGGCCAGTGACCCGTCCAAGTCACAGTCCATGCCTCCTTTCCGCGTTCCCCGAAAAAAACCTCCCATCGATTATCGTCGTGTCCCGTTTGATTGGGCTTCGGTGAGCTCATGGGGAACAGTGAGTGAAGCACTTTGCACTCAGTTGAATCTGCCTCCCTCTCATGTTTGCCTCCAGACCTCTAGAAATCACGGGATCACTAGCTTTCCAAAGCCATTTTTCCATGGGTGCAGACAGGAACGACTGTTTCCTGTTCGTTCTCCAAGTCTTTATTATGAGCGGGGATTCACCAAGCTCGAGTTAACTGCAAAATATCCTCATTTGATGTCAGGATGCAAGTATTGCACACATGATTGAGTTTTCGGGTCAATCTCATTTCGATCACATAGCTATCAATAAGATTATTCAGCTACAAGGCAGCGTGGTCATTTGCGCTGTTGTGGAAGGTGGACTGGAAGAATCCGATGACGATGGTGAGCATTATTGGAAGCATTTACGTTCCCGAGTTGATTCAGTCCAACAAAGCTGAAGATCAGCCTCCGCCCCCTCCCGAGAACAGACCAGGTTCGTTAGTCGTCCACCATCATGGCCGAGGTAAGGTCCTGTGAAAATCCACAGTGCACTCCAGTGATATTCTGAACCAGTTCACGTACAACCGACTCATTGCCAACCCTTTACGACGTCTCATGCTCATGGTGAGTCGCCGTCCTCAGGTTCCAAAAGAATAGCATCGAGATTGCTGGACTGCACAGGTTCAGTAATGAAGTACTATTCCATAAATGACATCGCATTCAATCCTCTCAAGTGAGTTACATACATTCATTTGTTTGTGCAGGCACCTTATTGCATATGCAGTCCAAGGCAATTTTTGTCCTCGGGGAACGATCTTGTCGTACGAATGTGGGACATACTTGATTGTGATGATAATGACGGGCGCGCGGGTTTGGGTGCAATCCGTTGCGGTGAGTCTACGGCCCTGATAATCACACACGTTCTCAATGTTTTTTTACTGAAAAATAGTCCCATTTGATTCGAAACCGCAAGATTTAGTGTACGCCCCTGACGGCTCGGCGCTGGCGATCACATGTTATGATGGGTACGTAGTTTTGTATGCCTTAGCCATCATACATTCCGACGAGCGTCTTGCAGCACCGTTAGGTTGTTCACTCAGGATCTCTTTGAGGATATGATAGATGTGGCTCTTCCATCCAAGAGATTTCGTGCAGCGCCAAGAGGATCCGGTCATGCTGCTGGCTGCACCCTGTGGGGCAAGGGGCCCTCGCGGCACTTATTATTCTCCTCCTCTGAACCAACGGAGAAAGGTGATGATAGCGGCTTTCACCATGCCTTCGACACTTGCAAAGGGTCTCTAGCACTTCAGTTTGACGCTACAGAATCCGGGGATGCTGCTACGCTAAGTCCGGATGGTGAAACGCTAGCGTTGTTCACGTCTGGAAAAGATGGCGAACATCCTGTTCGCCTCTACGATGTCCGCAGCAGACTTAAAGAAGCTTCCCAAATGGCGGAGCTCGAGAAGTTCCGAGTACGGCCAACTTTTCACCCTGACCAGGAACTAGATGATTTAGGCGAGGTGAATCAAGCCTCATTCTCACCTGATGGGTGTCTTCTTGCTGTCGCGCGAAACGACAACGCACTGCACGTCTATGACATGCGCGCGCTATCGCGCGGGCCACTTTGCCGTTTCGAGCATCATGATTCAGATGCTGTAGGTGGAGGAGGATTTGGCATTGTTGGGGTCAATTGGATACAGGGTAGGGATAGGATCGGGATCGTAAGTGGAGGCAACGATGGTAAGTCACTTATACCATCTACCTACTTATTTGATACCAAATACTTGACAGGTTGCGTACGGCTGTGGGAACCAGCGTTAGGGACCACGGGTGACGTGCAAGGCATGGTTATCGGGAGGTCCGACTTCGACGTTGGGCACTTTTCCATCGGCAATCCGCAGAACGGGGAGTTCCCATTGATCATGTACGTGTCTTATCTGTAGTATGGTGGCGTGTGTCTGATTCCCTCACCCAGCGGTGATTCCGGTGGTGGAGTACACACATACAATTTCACGAACGCGGATGGAATTCCAATTTAGAGAGGGCAAGAACAGTTGAATTTATGCATGTAATTTAGGACTTTATTTAAGGAGGATGTGTAGTAGCCACAGTAAACACTAAATGGTTGACTTGGTATTGTGCTGCAGCGTGCTCGCTCATCGTTGTTTGGACAAATAAACCAGCCCAAGTTTATGATTGACTTCCGCCCATGATCTCCGTAAACCTGTAAAATTTTCGACCGGCTCATGAGCGAGCACAATCAAAAGAGGTCCGTGCGCGTCACGGAGGTCGGACTTTGAAGGTACAGGGTGGTTCAACAAAACCACATCGCGTCGAGATGAACCACCCCCATCTGTTTCCCTTTCATCCACACCTTTATTCCAACCCCAACCGCATTTATAACTGATGTCTGACAACGAGGGACCGACTAAAAAGAGTGGTTATCGCCTCGAATACGCGAGCTCTGCTCGTGCAAAATGCAAAGGTGGGTTCAACTTGTGCTGGTCACCACTTTCATGCCGGACGCTCAATTTTGCTCCCCACAAAGGCGCCAAGCCTTGTGCAGGTAAGGAATTTATAGTGCGACGATACACCCGACTGAATTAGTTTTCTAGGAACTCCCATACCTAAAGGTGCATTGCGAGTTGGCACCATCGTCGACTTTAGGGGTAACACCAGTTTGTACGTTCCCGCCCCTCTTGTGTGATCCGTTCCAACTCATTCCCTTTCTGCAGTGCATGGCGTCATTGGGGATGTACTACGCCAAGGATTATCACCAATATGAAGGACAAGTTCCCCAGTCCTGATGACCTCGACGGGTTCGAGGACCTCAATGACGAAGACAAGGAGCGTGTACGCCGTGCATGGGATCAAGGACATGTTGATGACGATGACATTCCCCCGACTGCACGTAAGCCAGCTGATGCAGAGGGAGATGAGGAGAAGCCCAAGAAGAAGCGTGGCCCCGCTAAGAAAAAGGCTGAAGCCGAGGGGGACGAGGAAGAAAAGCCAAAGAGGAAACGTGCGGTCAAACCAAAGAAGACTGAGGATGACGTTGAAGACGAAGGTGAAACTGAAGAGGCTGAGGAAAAGCCCAAGCGTGCTGCCGCCAAGAAGCCCCGCGCGAAGGTCCGCGCTCTAGCTCATCTCTGAGTGTTATCTTCATCTGCCTTCCAGAAACGTGAAGAGGACGCAGAGAAACCAAAGGGAACTCGGGCGCCAGCAAGGAAAGTCGCCGCGAAGAAGAAAAAGGTGGGGGAATCATACATGCAAAAGATCATTTATGCCGAACGATCTCTTCACCGTTAGGATGAATCCGAGGCTTCTGGTGAAGATTTCGCGGAGGAAATGGCCGAAGTGGAAGATGATGTGGACGATGATGTGGACGAACCCGCCGGCAAGAAGAGAAAGGTTTGCTCGCTGCGTTGTATCCTTTCACGATCTGATGTGTCATAGCGCCCTGCATCAACAAAGCAAGCTGCGGTTGCCAAAAAGCCGAGGGCTGCATCATCCCGAACGAAGAAATCCAAGGCAGTAGCTGAAGAGGATGAAGATGATGAGTAAATGTATATGTGAACAATATTTCCGCCTTTCTGCCTCTCCCTTTAAATGTTAATCGTAACTTCAAGAGTCTATGGGCGTTTGCACATCCGAGAATTTCTGTGGTCATCCAATCGAAACGTTATCCAGAATCTACTTGCAAAATTGAAGTGTAACCTACTTAGCCCGACACTTCTGTACTGTACAAAGACCTGTTGTCATGCCAGTGCCTAGGATGTTTCCAAGTTATACCAGTGCCTTTCTCCTAGTCCACAAATCAGATTGAATTTTATGCTACACCTCACAAGTTCTCGAGCGCTACACAATTAAAGTCTTACGCGAATCTTCGGCTCCTCGCCCTGGCTGCTACGTGGTCCAGATGCTGGGCCAGAGCTCACGAATAATTGATAAAGTTCCTCAGCTGCTTTCTTGATCTCTTCTGCAAATTCCGCGTTGGGCATCTCGGCACGCGAAGTAATCGTGAACTGTAGGTAATCTGTCGTTGACGTCCTTACATGAGTATCCTTTACGAGGTGAAATGAGGTGGACACACCATCGAAGCCAGTCATGTAGGCTACCCCGAACCCGTCAGGAACGACTTCACCCCATCCATACTCTGCAATGTGGCTACTAAACACCGCACTCGTAGATAGTGTCCAGTGTGAGGAACGAATATAAAGGGGATCTGAGAACAATGCAGGCGCAGCCAGGGAGGGCGGCTTGATGAGGCGAAGCCCTGGTGAGAGACAAGATTAGCCGATGTAGCCAGGGAGAAGGGAGAGCAACAAACCTAGCATATGTCTATCTACACCCTCTCCTACGGCAGCTTCTTGGGCGAGTTGCGAGTGCTTCTTGACTGCGTCTCTCAACAATCGTACTTTCTCGTCCTTCGTCGCTACAAACCAAATCAGGCTCGCTGGGATATCAGAAATGTTGCCGCAACTCACCGGTCTGTCCCAACATTGCTTGCACGAACGCCACACATTCATTACTTACCACCCTGATAGTTTCCGTCCGTCCCTTGTAGAACTTCCTGGTGGTAGCAGCTTCATATGTACCCACGGGCCATGGTGTAACTCGCTCATTTTCGCCGCTGAACCGCTTTGCAAGGCGCGCATATGCAATTTGCACTACCATCTGAGCCCAACCGTCGGGACCCACACCGAACGACTTGATCGCAGCCTTGCCGTAGTTCGTCCTGACGAAAGAAAGGGAGTGCGAGGAAGCAAGTTCTTGCAAGGATCGTTGAGCCTTTGATATGGCTAAGTGAATGTCAGGTATGGATGTTAGATCAAAGTCGAGAGGTTCTGGGACTGTAGTGACGGAGGTTGAGGACGACAACTCAAAATTCGACTTGGGATCCGCCAAAAATCCAAGTAGCTCATCGCACAAGCGGACAGTAGGAGTCCCATCCATGACACTGTGTTCCCCCATCAATCCTGCGACACTGTTGTCAAAGACTACGAATTGAAGGGGTTTGTCAACGTAGCGCGAGGAGAGTCCGCGTGAAACGCCAGTTGGGTTTGTGGGAGACTACTCGTAGCAAGGTTATTCGAGCGCGGGAAGGGACAGTAAACGAGTCTTTACTCACTTGGAGTGTTCCGTGCCACAAGGCACGCGAAACATCTACATTGTTCTCTGGAGGCGGGATTGAATCATCCAAAGACACTACAAAAGCTGATGAATGAAGCTCGCGAAGGAGGGCTTCGTTCCGGGGAATGGAAGATAGACGTGTGAAATCCTAGATTCGCATTATGCTCCACACAGCCCAAGGAGTTGTTGCATAAGCACCTTTGCCCATATATTTCTGTTCTGGGTGGTCAAGACGCCAATTGCGGGGTATTCGTCCGTACTGTGGTCGTATATATACTGGAATTGGCTATTGCACAGAAATGAACAATAGCATCGAAGAAGCAAGAATAATCAAACTTTGCAAGAGATGATTGGGTTGTGTAGTCACCGTAGTGGCTAAGGTGACGAGTCTAGAGAATAAACCGCACCTAATTAAATCACCCATGCCAACCACATTACCCTCAACCTGGGCCTTCATCTTCCAAAAGCGATTCTTGCGTATGACGATGACATGCCCAAGGTCATCGTGCGGATCTGAAGTAGCGGCGTACGAGACGCTCCAATCGACACCTTGACTGCCTGGCACACGACAACAGTCGAACATCCAGCTAAATTATGTCAAACCATATGAGAAAAGGGGAGCGCTGTGGCAGACAAACCGATAAGTGTCCATGCAAAGCTGAACATCTTTGATCGTGTCAGGGGCTAATTGACCTGAGCGAAGGCGCTGCCTGAATAACATGGCGGCATGCGTAATACCGGCAGCGCGAGCGGCAGGTGACTGGGGAAGATGTGAAGGCTGGGGTTCAAAACCGTCTGTAGACGAAAGGGGTGATGATGAGATCCAGGGAGAGGTAGTATGCTTACAATAGTACGATACATTGACCACGACCTGGAAGATGGGTGTAAGAGGAGATAAATGAAAGGGAAGGCGAGTATCTGACAGGGTCTCTGTAAGCAAGATAGCCCGAGTCGTCCCACCAGTCTTCTAACCAGTGGTCTGTTTCATTCTTGCGCTGGAGGAGCAACTGCTGGAGGGTGGGTCCGGCGCCGTTGGAGTGGGCAAAGTCGTCGATATTATGGCACACAGAGGCGAATTCTTGGGTGGAACGGGCGAGAGGGCGTAAGGAATCCTTGAGCTTCTGGAGCGTAACGGGGAGAGAAGGGACCGGGAGAGACGGGAGCGTGGTTGGCTGTTGGGCGAAATTTGGGATGGGAGGGGCGAGTGCCTTCCAGTTTCGTGGGCGAAGATGCGACATGGAACGGTGGGCGGCTCGAAAACTGCTGGGCTTGATCATCGTCCGGATCGTCTTATTCACGTGTGACTTGTTGAGTTGCTTCAGTCTTAAATTAAAACCACCACAGTTATCAGCCTATAAGCTACCATTCTCACTTACTCACTCAAGGCAATCGTCGCGAGGTCAAACTGGCTTAATGTCAGGCTAAGAAATGCCAGTAGTGCATTGCTGCTTGCGTCGTCTAATCGCAACTTATGGAACTCTTGTGCTTATGTAAGCACCTATAAGCCAGAGTCAAACGTTGGTGATCGCGGAAAAACTTATGCAACGGCTAATACTGTACACCACACTGTCGTTCACAGCAAGTTGGTTGAATGTCAATGGACACCGTAATCACTGGACCGAAACAGTCTGCAACGTTCTGCTCCACTCTCCAACCTTGGGATGTGCTTGTACCTGGAAAAGCAGGTGAGTGGCAGAGTTGCACATTCGCAGTTTCAAGGTACCTTTTTTGGATCGAAGTTGAGAACTTGAAGTCCATCCAAGGAAGTTGCGCGGGACAGGGCTACATATGCTTGGCCTGGATACTGGTTGGCGGGGAAAATAGGAGTAGCTAGTAGCAAACCAACCTTTTTCAAATACCCTACCCAGGTCAACCTTGACCCGTTCTAACGTCTGCCCCTGCGACTTGTGGATGCTCATAGCCCATGCAAGAATCAGCGGGAGCTAACATTTAGTCAGTCAACCGACCCAACAACCATGACGCGACCGTGTGCTCTTACTTGTGTTCTTGAGACCTGTACTTCACCACTGGGAAGCTCAACCTTCCAGTTTTCGGGTGCGACCAGAACCTCTCGTTTCATCTTGTTTGGCAACAAGAATTCAACCAAAGGGATCAACATATCATTAGTCGATGGCTTTCTTTTCTCGGACTTGGACCGTCCGTTTGCGTCCACGGTGTCATAGTCTGTCTGGTACAATGCCGGATTCACAAACCGCAACACTTTGCCCATGCTTCCATTGACAAGCGATTCGTCCATGTTCTTGATCAGCATCACCTGGGCACCAACGCGTAGAATGAGCCTCTTGGGGGCCATGAAGTTCGAGAGCATCTTCTCTCTTTGGGCAGCGTCGGTGATTGTTCCAGTATCGCTCGCAATAAAATCCTTCTCCTCCGTGTTGAGACCTGACATCCGACCCTGATTTGATCTGTCAACGTCCTCTCTGCGAGGGAATCTACAAAACATGATGAATGATAATACTCAGCGAAGAAACTGCACATACAGTTCCGTTGGTCCAAGACCATCCCCGTATTCGATTTCACGAGACAGTGATTTAAATTTCGAAATAGACTTTTGCGTTAACCGGCCGAATCGCATCTCGTTGAGCATATCGACAAATTCTGCACAAATTAAGTATGACGAACTACTCGTAGACAAACACTGACCTTGATCTTTTTGCCGAAAAACCTTTGTGAGGTTCAGTGTATGTTTCATCGTTCGGTTCCACATCTCCGCCTCGAAAGCGAACTTCACTTGTGCTGTCCCTTTGGTGACAGGAGGAAGCTGGAAGAAATCACCAGTGACAACGACCTATCCATTTCCCATGAAGGTGATGCCAAAAAAGAAAGGTGGTGCATACTTGAATTCCTCCAAATGGATCATTGTTCTTGCGGAGCAAGCTGGCAATTTTCTCCAGCTTGTCAAACAATTCACCATCTATCATGGAAACTGGTTTCTGTTACATTGTGGAAGCGCTTCAATGCTCAGGGCATTCACCTTCGTCAATGATGAGCACTTTGGTACGGGCCCACCGTGTGGCAGCCTTTTTATTCCTCCGGACCTTTGAAACAAGATCATTGACGGTGCCTTCGCCAATGCCGATCCCTGCAAATGAATGAACAGTCACACCTCCAATATTGCATGCAGCAATGCCTGCAATACGCCACTTGGCCTTACAATCAATCAGTTAGTTGCAGTTTTGTGTGGACATACCTGTGGAAGCGGTGATGGCCACTGCGTCGGGACTCTTCGCATGCCTCTTCTGGAGGGTGTGGATTATTTCCCGTAAAAGAACAGATTTTCCGGTACCTATACGGTTGATTGTTAAATGCGTATATGCGCAAGAATGAAGTTGATTCACCAGCACTTCCTGTGTAGAATAAACTGTCTCCGAGTTCAACTAGTCGGAGTATCTGCGTCTGCTCTTGGCTCAGAAAGACATGTGCTGGCTGAGTTGATGGCGCTGCAGAAACGCCGGATTTAGTCTGTGCAACTGGTCCAGTAGTTGAAGATTTGCGGGTAGTTGTCATGAAGTTGGATGAACTGGTGTAAACATCTTTCTCCCAACTGGAGGGTAAAGCTCGTTTCTTCGCGGTCGGTTCATGAGCAGGTGCCGAGGGGGGCCGTTTGCTACCACTGGGTATGTCTGCTGTGGTAACGTTGGCATAAATTTGAAGGGGTACGGAACAAAGACCAGGTTGCTCTCGCCGATCCAGCCCAGCTTGAATGTCCCTGATACGCTTTGCCCGGGCATCCAGAGACTTTTGTGAGTCCTCCGAATCGGTTTTTGAGCTTGTAGACCAGTCTCGCTTGACAGTTCGAAGCCCGGACAGCGCTGCTTTGGAACCAGACATCGTCAGAGGAGTACAAATGAAGGCGGCAGGCACTTGACAGATGGCGACGCGACATTTGGCTTGTCGCGCTTTGTCCAAACACGGTCACGTGGTCCAGCATCATATCACATTGCCATCAGATTCAAAAAATCATTGTAGGACAGAACAAAACCATGACAGATTCCCTCAAGTATAAAATCTGCACTTCTCTGCTGCCCATTTCCAAGCGAGGAAATGATGGTTTATATTGACCTTTCACCAGAACCGGTCCAGCGTGGAGACATAATGACTGTCCAGGCAGAAAGAGGCCGTAAATACACAATACGCGATCGCATGGTTTATATAGTCATGGACCAAACATGCACAAACATCTTCCTCCTGACTCGCCACAGTCGCGTCTTGTCGTTCGCTACACGCTAATGTCCAACCTGAAGACGGTCATTGACCGTCTCAAAAGCGAGAAAGTCAAGGAGCGTCAGGAGGGAATTACCTTGCTCCGCTCTACTTTCGCTCGTGAGGATGCAGTATACAGCATTGAAGACGGTCGCGGCTGGCTAGTCCTTTACCAAGCCCTGTTCACAGCAGTCAAGATCGAAAAGG
>JBBPQJ010000231.1:0-10336 GCA_038092415.1 Xerocomus tenax
GAACGAGGGAGAACGATCTTCGAAGGTATCGTAGATTCACATCCCAAACGATGGGACATTTGGTCCGTCTACATGGACATGGAGGCTGGCAAAGGAAACATCGAACATTTGCGGTAAATCCAAACATCTTATACTTGCATTGAACATACTAAATGGCATCGCAGAAACCTGTTCAATCACGCCCTGGCAATTAAGATGACGAGCCACAAGGCGAAGTACATACTCATACCCACACGCGGGAGTGCCACTCACTTTAAATCACCACAGGGCATTCTTCAAGAAATGGCTAGATCTGGAGCGCAAATTAGGCGATGAAGAAGGTGCTATGGCTGTGAAGCAAAAGGCTATTGAATGGACCCGAACAGCTGCAGAGGCCACGTAGAATCCTTCACTCATACAGGAATATATCTGGTTCGGACTCGAATGGAACGAAATGAGAAACAGAATTATGGCGACGAACTTGCGAATCCGAACGAGTGTAAGTATTGGCAAAAGCAAACAAGTAATAATGGTATGAATGTATATATGCAAGAAACATTAGCGACAATGCCACAAACGAGTGTTATGATCGTGAGCCCGCTCGACCGTGTCCAAGAGGAGAAGATTCAAAATCGCTAATCGGCCGGCGCGTGCTCATCGAACTGGCAAGTTGTCGTTGCCAATCATCCAATTCGTTGGAAAGGTGTTCAAAGTTCTCTGAGCTGGACATACTTAATGGCCGATTGAATGAAGGCTGATCAACCTCCAGAAGAAGGTGTATCTTGTGGGAAAGCTGCTCGTTCTCCCGTTTGAGATTGGTGTTTTCTTGGGTGAGTTGTTCAACAGCCGTTTCATCTGAACCCTTCCGGTAGATTGCCAGCGTGGCATTAAGCTTCTCGACCTCGTGCTCGAGCTCCTCCACTCGCGAGTAACGATCGTCTGATTCCCGTTGAGAGGCCATCAAGTTCTCCCTCATTGACGACAAGTCCTTCTCAAGCGCTTCGATACGTTGGTGCAAGTCCAGGTTCTCGTTGGTCAACCGTTGGGATTGCTTTTGCGCCTCAATGAGCTGCGAGCGGAGCAGATCATGGCTGTCGTCAGAAGGTGTACTACTCCCGTTAGCACGTGTTCGTGATCCAGGTTCAGTGCTTGAGCGTCCGCGTGCCGCATCGAGCTCCGCCTGAAGGGTAACATTTGTTGTCTTCTGCTTCGTCAACTCGTCCTTCATCCTCCGCATCATTTTCTCAGTACCTCTGCATGGTGGGGAGACATAAGAAAACATTCGTGCATGATTTTATCATAGCTCACTTCACATAGTGAACAGCCAGCTGGTAGTCTTCTTCCATCTGCTGCATCCTCGCTTTATAGCTACGCTCAGTTTCTTCGAGCTTACTTTCAGCCTCGAGAGCCCGAGCTTCTGCAGCCGAGTCGCTTTCAACGATCGGACTTTGCCTGGACCGCGAACGGTCCAGCTGCGACGCCAAGGTAGTTATCTGAGCTTCGGCGTCTTGTTTTCTCCGGAGAGCTTGGGCAAGTTCGTGTTCCGAGGTCTCATGAAGCCGGGTACGCTCATCCAACAGCTTCTCAAGTTCGGCTATCCGGGACGCATCAGGATGACGGCTCACAGACTCATCCAACTCCGGGTTGAGTCCGTTTTCAGCAAGGTAATTGCGGAGCATCGCCAACCGAACGTTCGCATCAGCAGCCTCCTTGAGGGCTCCCTGAAGCTCTTTTTCTTTCTCCGTAAAGTCCTTGCGTAGACGTCCGTGTTCTGAAGTGGAACTGGAGAGCTGAGAGCGAAGCCCGACGATCTGAGAGCGCAGAAAAGTTTGCGCAGATTCTGAGTCTCGGACCCTCCGCCTCTCCTCGTCAAGCTCGTTTAGTGCCTCCTCCAAACGCTGCGTGATTTCTCTGAACATCTTTCTTAGCGACGAAACCTCTGTCTCCATTGCCTCGACCTTCTCAGCATGCACACGTGCGTGCCTGTCTTCGTCTACCTGGAGATCACGATGCGAATCCAGAAGTTCACCGAGGCTACTGGTCGTCAAAGCCCGGAAGGAGTCTGCTTCCTCACGTGACTTGGTCCACAAATTCTCCACCTCCGCTAGCCGGATCCGAAGAGATTCCACTTCAGAAGTGCGCGCTTCAAGTTCGCCTCTAAGTTCTGCAATCTCAATTTCCAGTTGAGTAACTTGACCCCGGGCGCGTTGGTGAGCTGTATCAACCTCCTCCGAACGAGAAGTCTGCATTTGAAGGGCTGTACGCGCTTGGTCCAGGGCACGGATATGCTGATCGCGGAGTAGACTAAGTTCTTGCAATTGGGTCTTCATTTGCTTGTGCTCAGCGTCTTTTTGCTCGACTAACGACGTCTGCGCCACCAGGCGATCAGCATGGTCCCGGACAGCAGTTTCCATAGCAGTATAACTAGTCTGGAGCTCCGAATATGCGCGGACGTTGCGATCACGAAATTCTTCAAGCGTGTCTGCACGTTTATTGGCATCCGCTGCTCGCGTCTCAGCCTGCTCGAGCAGAGTCGTCTGTAATGACAAAGAATCGCTTAGTTCATCGGTTTTACGACGCATAGCTGTCTGTTCAGACACAAGGGTAGCAAGATGTCGTTCGAGCTCCGCAATGCGTTCACGTTCGGCACGAGCAATATCTGAATTCGTGCTAGCCTCGTATGCAGTGAGCTTGGCGCGGTAATACGCTGCTTCCTGTATGGCGCTCGATTTCATGCGTTCTGCATCCGCAATCCGGTCTGAAGCCTCTCTCGCCTGGGTGGCTAGCGTTGTCTAAACATTACGGGTCAGCAAGGTTAATATAGTATAGAAACACTGGAGCAAATATTTACCTGCATTTGCGTCTTGAAATGTTTGAAGTTCAGAATCATATCCGCTATCCTCGTTTGCTCGTCAGTGGCCGATGATCCAAGCTTCAAATTTTCGGCCTCAAGGAGTTCCTCGTCGACTTGTACAAATCCTAGCCGAGAAGCCTTCAAAAGTGCTGTTTTCATCCAGGCCTCACGTTTGCGCAACATTTCTACTTCCATTTCTTTCGCCTTGTAATCCCGAATGAGGTCAGCAGTCACGTTGCCAGTGCTGCCAAATTTCTGTTGCGAGTGACTGTGCGAGTGCGCATAGCTGTTGGTCAAGGGGCTGGAAGAAGCAGAACTCTGATAAAACGCATCCAGTGGAGGTCTACTCCTGTCGACGGTTGGCGAAGGACTGCGAGCCAGGCTACCATTTATGCTCATGGCCACGCTCGTCATTGTAACTGGCTGTCCCTGTTGCCCATGGCCATCGACGCTACCTCCTACAGGCGATATCGCCCTGTTGGCAATGCCATACGTGGGGCTCTTCGCGCGGTGCGCTTCTGTTGGGGTTGATGATCGTTCCGTTGTCCTTGTGCTCGTTGAAACGTCATTCGCACTCTCGGATGTAACGACCGTGTCTGTAGCATGACCATCGTCTGTTCCTAGGGTTTCATCGTCATCCCGTCGAGGACGGACAGGAGCTTTGACTTTTGCATTTGAGCCTGGGTTCGAGAGGACTGGAAGACTCTGGGTCGGTGCGGACGCAGTCATGCCATTTGGTGTCCTTGTTCCTGGGCGGGTTCCGGGCGGGGACATGGCACGGCGAAGATCCTCTGTGTCGGATTGAGGGCCTGTGGGAGACACCGTACGAGTCCCGTTCGGTGGAGGCGGTGGTGCAGGTTGGTTACTCGACGGGGAGGGGGACGTGGATGATTTATGGGCCGCATTGGTCACACTTGCGTTTGGATTCGGTGGTGCTCCCTTGTTCGATTCAGGGTACTTGATATGCTCTAAAAAGATAGAAAGAAGTCAACTAGTCAGAGAACAAGAGAACATGATAAGAGACAAACTGGTATCAAGAACATGGATTATCCCATGATCATCTCCTCTTGTAGGCGTGAACGACTCTCCACCGAGTACTAATACTCTACTTCCCATCGATGCCATTGCATGACCGGACCTTGCACTTGGTGCAGGACCCATGTTCTGGAACATATACCATCGCTGGTCTGCGAAGCCAGTAAAATCAGCGTCCACTTCATTAAAGTGACGAAACCGCATCCGCCGACACTCATTACATAGCCGAAATGGCATTTGTCAAAGAAAAAAAAAGAAAATTACTTACTGGACAACTTGAATGCGGCTAGGTCTCCTAGATCCTTCCCATCCACGCCCCTCCCTCCGAAAATGTAGATGACATCGTCTACCACAGCCGCGGCATGTCCCTCTCGTGGGGACGGAATAAAGCCGATACATTGTAGTTCCGTCCATTTTCGCGTATTGACATCATAGGCCCATGTGTCATTGTAATGATATTGACCATCGGTACCCCCAAAGCTAGCATGACGTGGAGTCAGTGATAATCGTAAAGGTACAACAAGGGACGTACATGAGGATGCGATCCCCGTGCGTCACGCAAATATGACCAGTTCGTTGAGCTGGTCGATCTGTCGTTGTAGGTTGACAGAGTTCCCATTGAGTTTGAGTCCTCACTATTGATTGCGTACAATATACAGGCATCATGATGCACACACCAGGGAGAGTAAAATTGTGATCAACCCCATCGGACGAAAGATGAAATAAATGACTTACATGTATTGAGATCAAAAGACCACAAATCGTTGAGAAATTCACCGTCCACCTGACCGCCGAACACGAAAAACTTTGTTCCGACCATCGTCACAGCATGACCGTATCGCCCTGATGGTGAGGGTCCGTACATGGATACTTTTGTCCACTCCTTCGATACTGTCCGAGTGAGGGGAGACAATGAAGTCAGTAGGATATAGTGCAGGTTCAGTTCGAAACCACTCACCAAGATTAAGGAGATAAAGGCCATCATCCTGCTTTTCAGTTGGGTCGGACATTGGATCCGTCTTGGTGTCACCACCCCACACAATCAATACGCTGCTGACGATAGCACTTGCATGGCCAACTCTGGGAGATGGTATCTCTCCTGCGGTCTGCACGAGGGTTGCACTCAGATCTCTAGTCGAGAAGAGGTACAAATCATTGCGAGCTGCTTCGCGAACAAGACCGCCAAACAGGTAGAGCTCGCCACTACTCGTTGCTGTTGCGGGAAGCGCATGGCCGTAACGAGGGAACGGAGGAGGGGAAGGAGAAGTTGGAGGTACTATGCCAGGCTTTGGCATGACAAGAGGAGGGGGGAGAAGGAGGCGGCGAGCGGACCAAGGGTAAGCAGGACGTTGTACAGGTTGCTGCTGGAGCTGTGGTTGACCCTGCTGGGGCGGGGAAGGCTGCGAAGGATGAGAAGTAGCATTTGCGGTTGGAGCACGATTTTGTTGTTGACGCAGCTGCTGGGCTTGAGGACCGTTCTGAGTAGATGTGCTTGAAGCAGAAGCAGTTTTGGCAGTAACCATTGGGTGAGCAGTTATGAACAAAAGTAAAAGCACTCACATATCATTCGACTGATGTGGAGGCTCCTTGGCACCCAGCTGAGCAAGTGCCTGCGAAGGGGTCTGTGCGACGGTGACACTGGATGCAGCAAGCTGGGATGCACTTGGGTGCTTCTTCCTAGAGAAGAAGGACATTCGCCTTGCTCTGTTTCCGAGGATGGACGGTATGGCTGGCTGGTTCGAAAAAAAAGCAAAGGTTGCACTGTTTTATGGTACGAAAAGATGGAACTATGCGGGTGTTAGGGAAGGGCGAGCCAGCGTTTGGAAGGGAAAAAAATGATGAAGGAAAGAAAGAAAGGCGAACAAGGAGTGCACTCGACCGTAGGGACTACAACGGTTATTAGTTGCAGAGACGGAAGAGATCAGACGCGGAATGAGTAAACACGGCACTTGTACCGCCCTGAGTGCGGCAGTCCTTGAAGCTCGCTCTTGCCATGAGACCACTTCATCACACACATTAATGCTCATCGCAGACACATTCCGTGCGTTCCATGCTGCTCGCTGCCTCTGCCAACGTGCGCGGCTCATTCACAACTTGGTTTCTTCGCTTCCAAGCACAGCCACCCATGTATGCACGTGATCACCTACTGATCAACCCAGCCACCTGCTAATCTTTCTCTTCGTCCCCCCATGATCAAGTCCCGTCAGACTCTTGATACCCTCACTCAGCCAGTTCCATCTGCCCCTTCACTCCCCCATTCTGTGGCCGAGTCCTCGCCAGATATATGCGCTAGCCTCCTGACCACCACCCTAGACGGTCGCACCGAAGGTTATTTTACTCTCCTCACCCGTGTGTCATCCCTCACAAATGACGCCAAAGCGCTCGTGCTGAGCATCGGAAATCCCGTAACCATTGGAAGAAATCCAAAACTTTGGTCTGCATTCACAATCTTTCCGTGTCCTCCCGCCAACCACGGCAAATAGCTCCTATGTCATCCCCGATATCGTCGTTTCTAGTCTCCACTGCAAGATATATGCGCAAGTCAATATTTCTTGTCATATCTCCCCACCGTCAATACCATATATACAGTGTTCGCTCCGGCGCAGGAGGAATTATAATATCGTGCCAGGTACTCGTCGTTTCCCTCTTCCCCACGTCCCATCTATACCTAGAGTCCAGGACTTGTCTACCAATGGTATAGTGATAAACGGACATAAAATCCGCAAGACCTCTTCTATCCTCATGCATGGTGACACACTCAAGATCCCAGCCTCGCAGTGTGAGTTATTAACCTTTGCCTTTTTGTTGCCTTTTCCAACATCATTCTCGTTCAGCATTCCAATGCATTTTAAACTCGAGGCATCTTCCCGCTGCACGGTCACATACTGTCCTCTCTCAACACCACTCATTCAAAGTATGCTATGACGCAGAGGCTCTGACCTTGCTGATAATTTTCTGCTCAGGATCTGGGCAGGTATCGTATCACATCCCACTGCCTCGGTACAGGCAGTTATGCATCCGTTCATCTTGCTCTTGATACATCTGCGCATCGCCAAGTGGCATGCAAGATCATCCGCCGAAAAGGAGGCAATGATTCGAAAAAAGAGATGAAAGAGGCCACTCTTTTAACATCTCTTCATCACGTACGCGTTCCTGCTCTCTTCTCGAATCTATCAAATCAATTTGATCCCAGCCAAACATCAACAGAGTTTATGCTTTTGATTACGACTCGCAGTTTCTCTACATTATGCTTCAGTTGTCAACGGGTGGTGACCTCTTCACATACATCACAAGTCATCCACGACGCAGGTTATGCGAAGGTGAAGCAAAATACATTACGTTCCAATTGTTCAAGGGGCTTCAATACCTGCATGACAAGATGATTTCTCATCGCGGTAAGCTTGGTTCATCCTTTACTTCTTTTCCCTTGTTGCCTTCACTTGTTTTGCTATGCTGGTGGTGTTCAGACTCAGACTAATTACTATACAATTTACAGATTTGAAGGTCAATCACTCTCCTTCTATCCCCTAGCGTGCTCATTTTGCTGACTTCAAAAATTCTTTCTTGTTTTCTCCCTCGTCCTTTTTGTCCCATTCATCCCGTGGCTCCGGTTCATACCTGAGTTAGCCTGAGAACATTTTGTTGTATTCCCCTGGCCCCTATCCTCGCATCCAGATTGCCGACTTTGGTCTAGCACGTCCAAGAGCCTGGGAAGAAACGCTCCACGTTTGTGGTACCATCTCGTATCTGCCTCCAGAAGGTGTACGTGCATTGGAAAACAAAAACTTGGGTTACGTGGGAATGCCAGCGGACTGTTGGAGTGCAGGAATTGTCATCTTCGCAATGCTGACGTGCGCCTTTCTTTCTTTCTCAAAACTTCCTCTTGGACCCAGCTTGTTGACTCCCGTTATATCTTCCTTTAACTGACATGTGTTTTCTGACCATGTAGGGGCAGTCATCCGTTTGACTACGGCGAGCAGAAGGACGTGCGTGACGATGATATGATTTCGAATGCACAGGATAGCAAAGTCAAGGATAGCTGTGATCTGATGGGATTCTCTCAGCGTTCTTACATCCAGGATGAACTAACCAAACAGCGAATCCTTGACGGAACAATCTATTTTTGTGAGTCTGTCTGGGCTTCACTAAGAAATGGTACGTGGGCATGCACCTTAGTCCTGTATTTGCGCGACAATAAGCAACCCTTTTCCTATAACCCCGTGTACTGGGTGCTTCCTCCTAATCCTAACCTCTATTTACATTGTTGGCATAGCAAAAAATCTCGTCACCCACCTCCTAATACCCGATCCGAAGAAACGAGCTACAGTATACGCAGCCCTCAAGAGCTTCTGGATCACCTCGGACCTCGTGGACCTTGAACGGGCGTACCGCGAACGAATTCGCCCAACTGCCTGATCGCCTCGTCGCTCATCGATGGTTTACCTCGTGTTGAATGTTCCGGATTCTCTAACGTCTCTGATTTTATCTCGTTTTGGCTGTGCATATCCATTTCCGCTGATGCATGGCTTGCTTCGCACCACCCCGTACTATGTACAGCCCTCTGATGGGTTCCCATCGCTTAATTAAATCCTGTTTTCGTTTTTCAAGTGCCATGCACAAGGGATACAACAATCTGTGGGGTCTACTCTCTCCGACAATCATGCCTTTAAGAAGTTGGCATGGACTATCAACAACAAGCAGTCAAGCAGAACATCTACATGACAGTGGGGTATACTCACAATGAATGTGATCTGATGCAAATGTGGAGATCTATATACTGTCAGTTTAATCCACGGGATACCGAAGGTGCGCACAAAATAGTAGCTATGATCATACCCTTCATGACACCTCACCCGGACCTGAACCTCATCGTGGCTTGCAACACGTGCGGCTTTGAGAAAGGCCTCAGGATGGAGTTGGTAGAGGTAATTATCCGCGGTCCCCTACATATGATCAACATACCAATGCGCAAACTAAAAGGGGTACATACATAATCGATGAGGATGTTGACAGCTCCTTTCACTCTTCCCACAAGAGCAGTCGCATCGTAATTCGCCTTTCCTTCTTCCACTCCATCCGTGAGGTATCCCCTAAATGCTTTTTGGCCCCATGGGACAGCGGATGGCTCGCAGACAGGGGCGAAAGCGGAGCACGAGCGGTACAGCTTTGTGCCCGCAAGCAAGGAGTTGAGATAGATGGTGAGCGCACCGTGACCACCCATGGAATGACCAAAGATGGACTGTCGAGAAAAGTCCTGAGGGCAACTCGACTCAAACATTGAACCAATCGAGAACAAGACGGGCGACATACAACAGGGATTCCTGCACCTTCTATAACCTCTGGTAGCTCTTTCGTGACATGATCTAGCATGTTGTAATGCTTTGCCCATTTGTATGCGGTTGCATTGAGGTAGAATCCTGCGCCTGTCGAGTCGTGGTCTGATCAGCATGCTCAATCGCTCGATGTGATTACGGGACTCGCCAACCCCGAAATCCCAGGAAGTATCTTCGTCGTCTAATCCAGCTCCGCGAGGAGACGTATCAGGAAAAAGGATAGCAATACCTTCTGTTGCTGCATCACGCATGAATCCGCCCTTTTGCGCCCTGCAATAGAAGAGTACAGCCAATATAGTCCTTTGACTTCCAGGGAACCAAAACTACTGAGCAAGACTCACCCATTATCCTCAGTGCATGTCAAACCAGCCAGGAAAATCAGGATGGGTACTTTGCCGTTAGCTGCACATGCGGGAAGGAAGATGTTGAATTGGGCATCTAGGTCACCAAGGACGGAGGACTAGCATCGAGCAGAGCCAAGTACAGCTACAGGTTAACGATGGTTCAGGCCAGCCTGACCGGCTCACATTGAACTTGTACTTCGTCAGTGTCCCCTCGTAAAGCTTACTCGAAGATACTTTCTCGAGTGTTTTTTCCATCTGAACGGGTTTTGGATGCTCTGAAAAGGACCAGTAATAGTACCACAGGCAGTGTCGATTGACTACCTCTAGGATGGGTGACAGTGATAAGAGATCATTTGCCACATCGAGAGCAGCTGAAAGGCTTACAATAAGTGACGGTTTCTCCCAGGCTCACATTGTTCCCCTGGTAGCTTAAAGTGACTCAGTGCCTCTTCCACGTCCCGATCGACTTCAGCTTGTGGCGGAAAACTGACCACCCATGCTATGTCAGGTAATCCTATTTATTAATCGCGATAACGATCATAGGTCCTAAGGTATGATGCTAGAATTAAAAGTGGGTAAGTAGCTATAGCTCCAAGTATGTTACTGATGTGTCTGTGACCATCAGAAGAGGCTACACTGACCAAGCACTGGTGACTCTGTTAGCATGAAGACGGAGAGATATCGATGCTTGCCGCTGACTGCCAGTAGGCAGTTGCCAGATTCACTCCTTGGTGCCCTTGGGAGGCATCCCTCCACCTGCAGAGCCAGATACGATGCATTCAGAATTGGCG
>JBBPQJ010000232.1:0-10333 GCA_038092415.1 Xerocomus tenax
TCTGCTACTGGGAACCGACACCCAGCCGTCGCAGGCTCCCACGACGGTGTCGAATGGGGAAGTAGACCAGCTGGCCAGTGCAACGTCACTGCGGCGTCGGAGCACCCTCCCGGTCCTCGACATTCCCAGGACAGACACATCACCAGTGGATGGACATTTCTCTCGCCATCCTCAACCGACCCGTCCACAGCTCCAACTCGAACCTTCTGTCTTACGTGTCTTTCCTCCTTCCCGTCCTTCACCATCCTCCACTGTCCCTGTACATACCTCTCCTTCAGCAATGCCACCGCCACCATCACCATCACCACTTTCTTCCATCCCATACAGCCCACGCAATCGCAAAACTCCCGCAGGTTCCGTTCTTCTGCCGATGTCACCACAAGAAATTGAAACGTATCGGCACTACCGCGGTATCGGTACAACGCTTCTCCTCTCCAAGCGTAAACGGGAGCGCAGTCGGTCTCCAGACAACTCCCCGCTCCCAAAACGACATGCAAGTGATGTTGGTAAAGTGATTGATCATTGTTAGTCATTTGTGCTGCTCCGCTTGTGCATTCTTGACCGACCGTCCTCGCTCTATACAGACAACATGCGCCCTGAAGTAGGCGTCAAGCAACGCATGGAATCACCCATAATCGGCCTCAAATACTTCAACAATTGGGTTAAATCCGTGTTGATCACGCGTTTTGCCCATCCAGCCCTCACTTCCCAGCCCGCCGGGCCAGGTAGGGGACGCGGCAAGGTTCTCGATCTCGGTTGCGGTAAGGGTGGTGACCTCACTAAATGGTCAAAAGCTCGGGTTAAGGAGGTAGTCTGTGCCGGTGGGTTTTTGGCGCTTTCGTTCATTGTTACGACGCGTTAATCGTCCTAGATATCGCCGATGTCTCCATCACTCAAGCCCGTGAGAGATGGCAGTCAATGCCTCCGCCTCGCTTTGATGCCGCATTTGCCGCGGTCGATTGCTATACTGAATCACTCTCGAAAGTTTTTCCGCCGGAGCGACTCGCGCACCCTTTCGATGTTGTCTCGATGCAATTTTGCATGCACTATGCTTTTGAGTCATTACAAAAAGCGCGATGCATGCTTCACAATGTGAGCCAGTACCTCCGCAAGGGTGGTGTATTTCTCGGTACTATCCCCAACGCCGATCAACTATTGTATGCATTATTCTTGTTCAACTGCGTGTCGAAAGGATAACACGACCTCCAGAGAACGACTAGATGCACTGCCACCTTCTGCAACCGACCTTTCCTTTGGTAATGCGGTATATAAGATCCGCTTTGAAGATCGGCAATCTCGTCCGTTATTTGGACACCGCTATTACTTTTTCCTCAAGGATGCTGTTGAGGATGTCCCAGAATATATTGTAAATTGGGACAATTTTGTAGGGTGGGTGTGCTACCTTCATTACTTCACGAACCCGTCTGTCTTTGTGACCCTGTCGCTTGCGCGGTTAGCTCTTGCCATCCCCTGCAGATGCAGACGATTCTCGTATTTGCGGTTTTCATACCTCCTTCACTGGAGACTGGGTGTCTATACAACTTGCATCGTGACCCGAATGGGTAGTTTTCTCACCTTGAGTTTACAGTCTGGCTAAGCAATATTCCCTCTACCCAATATACAAGGAAGAATTCCACCAAATATTCGCGGAACACTCCGACCAAGAGGAGTTCAAGGACCTTATGGTGCGCATGAAGGTTGTGGACGCGAATGGTGAAAGCTCGATGAACGAGGAGCAGTGGGAAGCCGCCAGTGAGCCGTTTCTCCTGTGTATTCGCAGATATTACTCACAATAGATGTCAGACATTTATATCGGGTTCGCGTTTGAAAAGCGTTGAGGCACCTTTGTGGATGATATCACGAATGTTACGGACAGTTTTCTGGTCTAGTATTACTTGACATGTATGTGGGTACATGGAACATACTTGATTCAAGACAGAGTGTCGCGCGAACAACAATACATCTCGATAAGATTACAGGAGAGATAGGATGTCGTCCAGTGACGAAGATGAAAATACAAAAAGAGGAAAGGGGTAAATGTATAGTGTTAGTCCGCAATACTTATTCCTGACCAAATCCAACAGTCTCCCTGTTCGACGTCAATAACCAAACTAAATGTCTACAAACAGTGAACTTACTCCACAGCAAGCGTGAGCTTGTGCTCCAAGCTCGCATAGTCCTTGTACGGTGGTAAGTCGATGTGGTTGAAACAAGTATGGCTCTTTGGTAGTTGCGACGGATCGCCCGATTTTTCGATTGTGAAACGCCTTGGGCCATCCGAGCCTTGTAGATCCTTGAAACCATTGACGGGAATGCGCGATGTCCCCGTAGCAAACTGTAGCAGTCGAGATTTGCGTTCCGGTGGCCAACTGCGAATGCACTTCCAGAACCACTGGATGACTTCATCGTTCACCTCGTAACCTCGGTAATCGGTATGTTTTGTCCAATCATCACTATAAAAGGGTGAGCTTGAGCACCGCAACGCAGATATGGAAACTTACACATCAATCTCGGACATTCCACCTATGAGTAGCTCGAGCTCTCGTTCATCAAAGACCGTGATTAGTTCCTGTGGGATTAACTCGCTGAAACCCGACATGAAAGCTTCAAACTGATCCTTGATGCGCTTCGAGATACGATACTCCACTACAGCATCGAGATAATCTTTCTTGTTGTCCTCAGTCACAGGAATGTCGGCACCGCCGGGTTTCAGGTCGATCGTCACGAGCTCTCCAAATCGTTCTTCCGTCGTGGTAAAAGTTTCGTCAATAATATCTGTGATGTCATTTTCGCTGCACCTCTCATGAGTATATAGGAATGGATACATGATGCGAGGGAAACGTACAGCATCCACGTGAGGCCACGATGAAGTTCTGCATCAACAGATTCCAAGTCAGATAGAGTAACCTTCTTCCTCAAAATCATCTTGTAGAAGCTGACAATGAAGTATGCATCAAGGAAGCGTCGGTGGAAAATACCGAGTCCCAGACAACGTCCGATGAACTTGAAGTAATTCAAATGTTCAGGGTTTACCCCTGAGGCAGGGTTGATCTGGAGTGTGTAGTTGTCGTGCGCAGAGTATTCAAACAGGCAATAGAAAGGGTTGAACATCTCATGTGAGAGAAGGAAGAAAAACTCTCTAAAGAAGAGTCGGTTCACGTACAATTATTCGTGGTCATCAACTTACCTAGAAAGACCACCGTAGTCCAAACCATCCTCCCCATCGAATTTGATCATGAGACGCTTCTTCAAATCATTGGGGGTCTGCCGCATAATCTCCGCATAACTATCCTCGAAGATGTGGTTTCGCCTAACTTTGATCTGGCAATTGCCTGGTTGTGCACGCATAGCAGGCTGGCTGCGGAAATAAATGAGCTTCCTGCGGAAATCGCGTTTGTATTGCGGCACATTTGTGTCCAATGTGGATGGGAGACGGGGATCATCCCAGGTCGTGGTCTTGGTATTGTGATCCACAAAGTACACGCGCGCAGTTGCGGTGAGACGCATCTCCCATCCAGAGGGTAAAGGTCCAAGCTGAGAAATAGCTTGTGGCTGGAGAGCAGTATTTTGGCCATTGGGCCCCATGACACGAATAATAGTCTGGCGACGAGGGTCGACCCAGGTGGTTGTACGAGTGTTGTGGTCAACATAGTACGGACGTCCTTCAGGAGTGTACCGTTCCTCCCATCCAGCTGGAAGGCTGCCAGTACCAGCAGTAGTGATGTTATTACCAGCAGCGATGGGAGTCGAAGAAGTGTTGTTCGGACTGGGTTGTGGCGTAGTGGAACCTGTACGGTGAGCACTGGATTGTGTGTTAGTGCGGGTGACATCCACCATGTCGTCGGCCAGAACACGACGAGAATGCTGGTCTCTGGCGGCATTCGTCTCGCTGTCCTGATTATTGGTATTTACCGATTGGTCTGCGGATGGTCGATTCCAAGTGGTAGTTCGTGTGTTGTGATCTACGTAGTAGGTTCGGCCAAGAGGATCTATACGACGCTCCCAACCTGGAGGTAGTGGTCCAAATTGGTCGACGTTGGGGTTGAAATTTCTTTGTTGATTGACTGCACCAGAGGCTGCTGTTGCAATTGCAGCATTGGTCTGCTGAGCGCCGCCAAGTGTCCCTGAGCTAATGGGGCGGTTGGCCTGGGAAAGGGACTGATCCTGATCGGCAAGAGCAGTTGAAGATGGTACATGTGGAGTTGAAATAGGCAATAGTGGTGTTGCAGCCTCGGCAACATGTGCACTGGACGTCCTGGACAATGCATTTCCAGAAGGAGGACCATTTGGAGAAAGAGATATGTTGGACTCGTTCATGCCCATGTCAGCAAGTGCGGTGGTAACGCCGTGGACCTGAGAAGGTCCAGGATTGGATATCGGTTGATTGACGTTGGTCGACAAGTAAATGATGAGTTTGCCATGCACCACAAGATTATCGTTGGATTTTTTCAAATCCAAAGTCAGCATTTCTGAGGAAATGTGTTCATTGGACAAGTGGAATAATGACAGTTGGCAGGCGCTTACCATGCGTACCCAGCTCAAGATCGAGAACATCGCTGACTTTGACATTAACGACGCCAAGAAAACCCTGATCGCGTCTCTTGAATTTGCGCTGGTCAAAGATCTGGACTGCGACGACGGATGAATCCTTTACAGTGCTGCGGATATGAGGTATGAGAAAAGTGTATTTGGAGGGCCGCTGCCCAAAGGGAGACTATCGCTCACATGTCGAAGCTTTCATTCCAATACGGGTTCAGAGTCTTCTTTATGACGCTGGTTGTGTGCGTCTGCTCTGCATCGACGGTGATAACCGCAAAGGGGTCGGGGAGACGAAAGACGTCCCGCTTCGATAAACCATCTGCGGCAACAACTATTGTGCGGTGATTGCCTACATGAAACGACGACGCTAGCATTAGCGAGAAGACGCACCCGTTATTCTGATTTTCTTCCTGCTGTATGGGAGTGAGCGCTGTGATGGGAGAAAAAAAAAGACAAGGGACACTGACAGGACGGTGGACATGGGGGAGAAACAAGGGAATGGCTTCGGGTCGAATGGCTAGCCTGAATTCCCAAAGTTCTAGCGATCCTGTGACACTGATCTTGCTCGGCGTTGAGGACGAAGACGACGACAGAAACAAGCCGAACCGGCCGGCGAGTGTCCGATTTTCAGACACCGCTGCAGGCTGGCAATCGGCTGATCCGGCACTGGAAACTTGCCAAAGGTCTGGGAAATATGATCTATTGAACTAGGAAACTACTAACGTCTGGCTGGGGCGTGAAGCTTTGAAGAACGACCAAAAAGGTCGCTTTTTATGTACCCTTGTCGACGACTAGCCCATTGAGAACAGTTGATCACATTCCTTACCAACACACTCAATGTCGACGGCAGATTCACCCTTGCACCTCGTAAGTCTACTGATAAAATAGAAACGTCTTCGCCCTCAACCACGAGTAACAGGCACACCAACATGCAGCGAATGCCGACGATTTCCTGAATGAAGGATTGCTCATCCCTGCTGCGGAAGAACATGCAAAAGCTGCGAAAGCCTTCTTGCAGTGTGAACAGAAATCGAATGATAACAATGTATCTTGTCCACTTCATTGTCGATCATGTCTCTCATGCTCTTGATCCCAGACGAAGCGTACGCTTCGTATGCTTTACAACGAACATATCAAGGCGGGAAGAGATCTCGAGCGGAAGATCGCCAAGCTACGCGAAGAGAACAAGGATCCGACTCTCCCGCAGAAAGCCTCTCTCGCTCAAATGCGCGCAGAACACAGCTCTTCAAGTTCGAATACTGCATCTCGTCCTTACCCTACTCCATCTCCTCCTATACACCCAAGCGCCTCCTTACGACTCACGGATTCACAAAACAATGTGGACGAATCTTTTATGGTACTTGGGCAACGGGTACGTAATGCTGTATCGAACGCTTGCTTCCAGCAGGTTGATCTTCGATGTCTGTGTTCGGAAAAAGTCTGATCCAGGGGATGCCTTCAACCACTTCTGGCGAATCATGGAAGGAATGCTAGACAATCTCTCTCAGCCCGTCGCTTTTACCACAGCCCCTCTTGGAACTGAACTGGGCATTCCGGGGAAGCCGGGATTGCAACGTGACGGTAGCTCAGGAAGTGAGGCTGAACGTGAACAACATTTTGTTTCCAAGTTCTCGCGAAAACTTGGGCGTAACGGCAAGCTAAAATCGAGTATGGTGGTTTTTATCATTGGTAATCACACTCATGCTATTGTCACAGAACAAGATGTTGTCCTCGAAGAAACCGACGAAGAAGTATTAGCAGACGAAGGTAGCTTTTTCGATGACTGAGCCAACTTGATATTCAACCACCCCTCCAGGTGACGACCTTTCAGAGTCATTCTGCCTGATCCCGATCGAATCGGATTCGGAAACGTCGGTGATAATGAAAGAGAACATCTCGCTGAGACAGGAGGTAGAAGAAATGCAAAGACGACTCGCTGACGCGGAGCGTGTGCTGCAATTACGCAAAGAACAAGATCAATTATTGCGGGATAGTATAGTGATGGCGCGACATCAGGTAGGACTAACACTTTTCGCTTTGTATTTTGTCGTATTCACACAGTGAATCCTGTCTTAGGCACAGAGGGCAATGGGGGCTTCTCTTGTGTTACAGCGACCAGGGGGACAACAGCCAGCTGTGGATCTCAGCGCGTTAAATATCAATATACCGACTGGCCCTGCTCCCATGACGGCACTTAATGCAGGACGTGATCGCGAGACACAACTAGTGCGCAGAATCAGAGATCAAGAGGAAGAGCTTCGAGTTATTCGTGCAGAAAATGATAAACAGGTTGGCTATGGTTATGACAATCATTCCATCATCTAATACCTGATTGTCACAGAAAATCATGATTGCACGGTTCCGCGAACGATGGGAGAAACTAAAGGAGTCAGCAAAACGGAAGAAAGATGCCAAGACTGCCGCTGGGGTAACAAAGGCTGCCGTTCGAGAACGCATCGAGGAAGAACCTGAAGCTGAGCAAGAGTTGGATGAGGGAGGTTACACCTAGTTCATCTACACGTCTTCTAGGGCCAGTGCTCTCTTACTTTCTTTATTCCTGCTCAAGCCATTTTGACATTGTATCATTAGTTGTGTGTACCAACTGTTGGATACCTCATCTGAGAACCAGGCTTGAAACAATTATCCGTCAGCACTGGGATCTGAGCGGAGCGCCCGTGAGCACCGAGCCTCCGAAAAATCCACACGGAGGAACGAGACTGCCAATGGGTGCTTGAGTGAACAGTAATATGTGCATCTACACATGTACTATCGATGCGACTGGACAGAGTGTCGTTTGAATATGGTTCTTCTTGATCAGTCCAGATCTTCGGGCAGGCCGACCATCCCCGGAACAGTAATTTTATGGAGCCAGTTCCAGAGGAGCACATATCTGGACATGCTGTTCGACGGGCTTGAGCCATCCGATTTAATCAGGCAAAGCACAGCTGTTCATTGAAGTACACAATATATCAAGAGTTCTGGGGAGTGCACGAGCAGGGCTTGGGTTCCAGAATCAACAAAAGAGGTTATAGTCGATGATATGGAAAGAGGAGACTAGCGACTCGAACGCCTTCTCTTTTACACCATCCTTTTCATTCTTGGGTATGTTCTCCGATACTACCACGTCAGCGCTTTTACCTCTGGAGTGAACACGAAAGAGAGCGACCAATATGTCCACATCGTCTGGCACAGTTTGGTTGAATTTGCGGATGCGTTGAGATCCACGCAGTGTAATGAGGGATGGTTGATCTTCTTGATTACTATGCCTCAAGATGGGATCTTCCATCGTGTAGGAGAGGGCGTCGTTGTCGTAGGCTAATGCCTTGAAGTGGAATCTGCATGGAGAACAGTTACTGGATGTAGGACATAGCAAGCGACAATGAGATTACTTGATTGCATCCGCGTCATCTGGTTCCGGTACGCGTTGTAATACTTCGATGATGATGGAGACGTTTGAACCGGGATACAGAAAGACCTCTTGATTGTCGGGAACTTGTCGTAATTCTCTGTCAAGGGGATAATGAAACCAAACGTCACGATGGGTCGGAGACATACGATGCGTCTATGAGATTTTCTGGGAAGTTGTCTATGGCGATGGTGCCATCGAATAGGTCTTTAGAAACCATCTTGGTCCTTGAAGGCAAGGATCATTATGCATCACGTGACTCACCCAAACGTACCAACGCGTTGATCGCGTCGCTTTTCATCCGAATACGATCATGTCAGAAGCACTACGACGGTCTACAATTCACCCTCCAGCGGACACGTATGGAAACCCTCGCTCTGGTCTACCTCTTCCATCAACGATCAAAAAGGCCCCTGCGCCATCGTCCATGCGTATGAGCATCGCCGGTCCATCAGGCCGTGCACCATACCCTCCTTCTAGTGCTATACCAGGTACAAATCCCCGACAATCTACAATTAGGTCCCAGGGCATCAACCCACTACTGCAGAGCACAACCAAGCCAAACTATGGCCGAACTCCCCTCAATACGTGAGCCGACACGTTCCTCTGCGAGCCCGTTTCTCTTTGATCAATCCTCTCAAGCTCTACCCGTCGGGGATCGATGTGGGGAGGCGGTGGCGCTCTTCCCGCACCCTCGGGCAGCCAAGTACCCAAGGACCCTCGCCCAATTCGCGAGCGTTCATACCAAGCCAAGATGCGTCAAGAAATATTTTCTTGGCTCCAAGCTACGGAATACGAGATTTCTATGCAAACGCTCACAAGCATAACCGGAAAGGACTTTCGTGCAATGTTCCAGCATCTCGTTCGTGTCGTCGACCCAGCATACCCTTTTGACCCCAAGATGCGCTTCGAAGACGAATTTCAGCCAGCACTGAAAGCCCTTAAATACCCATTCGCATCTCAGATTGACAATAAGTGGTTAGCTGCTCCTGGTAGTATGCATTCATGGCCCGCATTGCTCGCTGTGTTGCATTGGTTGGTCCAAATGGGAAAAGTCAGTCATGTTCATCCGTGAGCATGTAACCATTGCTCATGTTTCAGGCCCGTGTACATTACCTGGAGTGCGAAGATCCAACCCTACAAGTAGTGGATAGGGTACCAGAAGAGTTTCATGATCCAATACATCATCAAGCTCTGGCATTCGACTATTTTTCAGAGGCATACATTGCATTTTTTCACGGCGCTGATGTCTTTGATGAGCAAGACAAAGCTTTGGAAGCCCGCTATGGTGGGCTTATGTTTACTCCCCTTCGATGAAGGCTTAGCTCCCCTCCAGCGAAAAAAAACGAAAGAGTATTGAATGACCTCGAAGAACAAAAGGAACGACTTGCCCGGCTTAAGGCCGAGTATGAACAACTTCAATCGTCTGCCGTAGGTATCACCGTATTTAGTGCGAACTTGCACCTTAGTTCTCTCTAGGCGCCTCTTGAGAAGCTACAAAAAAACCACGGATTTCTCGTCAGTGACAGAGCAAAGTTTCACGACGTTCTTCAGCGATTTGAATCGCGAAAGAAACATTTGATTGACACCATTGCGCATGAGAAGGCTGAACTCACTATCCGAAGTAAGTCATTCATAATCCTCGTCAGCTCTCCTGATTACTGTTGCCTTTCAGCTTCAAATTTGGAACAGCTTAAGAGTGAACATGTGAAACTGGCAGAGGTAGTAAAAACACAGAACTTGACGCCTGAAGAAGTTGTCCGTATGAATACCGATCACGAAACACTAGCCCGAAACCTCGAGGATCTCAGGCATAGAATCGCTGAAGCTCAGAAAGCTGTTATGTCATTGGAGGTGGTGATGACGAATCGAGGAGCAGCTGCGGAGGAGGCCCTCGACCAATACACTAATCTCCTTTCGTCACTCGGATTATTTCCCCCGATTCCACCACCTTTCCAACACATTGATCTTACACTACAACTCAATATTGCGGCATCTAATCCTCAACAACTTCTCACAGGCTCTGACATTCGGAAGGTGATCAAACCGACTCTCAGCGCAGTGGCGGAGACAAAAAGGACCGAGCGTGCTAACGTGGAAAGTGAGCGGATCAAGGTGGACAACGACCTTGATCAATTGACGTTGGAATGTGAAAACGTGGATGAGGAAATTCACGAGATTGAGAAGAAGGTGGTCGCATTGAACGAACAAGCGGACAACCTTCGAGACGTACGTGATTTTCTCCATGATTTTTTCATACACGGCCAACATTGTGGCAGGCGGCCCAGCAGGAGTCTATGGTGAGCAATGCGGAAGCCACGCGATTGGAAAGGGAACTCGCGCATGCACGCACGGCAGCATTATCGAGTGGGATGGGCGTAAAGTCGC
>JBBPQJ010000233.1:0-10327 GCA_038092415.1 Xerocomus tenax
CTTATATACTAATAATAATGTATGTACATGTTTGTATCGAATCTACCAATACATTCTATAATAGTCCGTACCCTATACCTACAGGGTCTAGGGCAATGCCATAGGGCTGCGTACATGAGGTGTACGCATGTGATGTGTGAGGTAGACATGAGGTGCACAGCACGGAAATGAAAGACATGAGGAGGAGGGATGTCGCACAGCGATGTGAGGCGTACATGTGTTATAGATGAGGGAAACATACAGATAACGTGAGGCATGACATCATCAATGATGTCATCAGGGGAAGGGTCTAGGATGTTCCAGACCAAGGTTAGCACTTACAATATAATCTGGCTATAACCTTGATATTTCCTAGATGACCTTATCCGATAAGATAAGATGAGATAAGGGAAAGAATAGGGGCAAAAAGATAGCATCGTAACAGTACCCTCTTTGAGTATATGAGGAAATGACATTCATAGGATATGAACCCAATACAAAAGGATGGCGATTTTGGTCCAAAGCAAAACATTGAGTTGTGATTGCAACTAATGCTACATTTGATGAGAATAGTTTTCCCCACTGTTCCAAAAGTCAAGAAAACAGACCTGCCCTTATTTCTATTTCAGACAATCAATCTGATCACAAATCAGAAAGGTCTAAATCTTGACCAGAATCTCCTAATCGAGATATACAAGTACATATTCCTATACCTCATGGAGATACAACTGAACCAGGTAATGATCCTGGATATTATCCATGGTCACCTCCATCATCTCCTTCATTGCCTTCTCATCCTCCAACACCTACTCCTAATACTTCTAAACGGACTTCTTTCTCACCACCTAATCCTGGTGTTAAAAGGAATTGTCCAGACACTGGTCATCAAGCTCAAAAGGGTGATCTTCATCAGAACAAAAGATACCTTATTACTGATTCTCCTTCCTCATCTTCATCTTCAGATGAACGAGAAATGTTAGTTCCTGATTCAGTTAAACGTAACTGGATGCCTTCTAGACAACAAACTAGAGAACTATTAGTGCAATTCAGAGCACGACCTCATCAGTATCAACCGATCAGAGATTAGAGATCTAACTTTAGAGAACCTGTGGAACAAAGACGATCTACTTGTATTCCACAACCAAGGTTCATTCCTGATAATGCTTATGGTAATAGACAACCAGCAGAAATCGAGAGATATATCAGACAAGGAGTTGAACCAATTCAGGAGGAGTCTATTGATCAGATGAATACTGATCAAGATCAACCAACGAATGAGAAAGATGATAACATCAATGACATGTATAGCAATACATGGTTTTGTCATCATTTAACTACTGCTATAGAATCAACAGATCGTACAGTGCCTAAACAATACCGAGATGTTCTAAAACTACCTCAAGAAGAACAAAAGGATTGGAATACCGCCATAAAAGAGGAGATGAAATCTCTACTTGATCAGAATGTATGAGAACTTGTAGATCTTCCTAACGGTCGGCAACCCATCAAAGGGAGATGGGTTTATGCCATTCGTCCTGGAAATCATATAAAAGCTTGCTTTGTTACAAAAGGCTTTACACAGATATTTGGAATAGACTATGAAGAAACTGCCTTTCTATTTGACGAGCCAGATGAAGAAATCTATATGGTTCAACCTGAAGGTTTCATAGTTAAGGGCCAGGAATCTAAGGTCTGTCACCTCAAGAAAGCCTTTTATGGCTTAAAATAAGCTGTCCTTCAATGAAACAAGCTTCTTCACAAATCCCTTGTCAATTTTGGTTTCAAAAGATGTATCTCCGATTCTGGAGTTTACATAAAATTCATTGGCAAGGAGATAATTATTCTTATCATTTATGTTGACGATGCTTTATTTCTGGGAAGTAACAAAGCTCTAGTCCTCTCTCACAAGAAAAAGTTCATGAAGAAATGGGAATCTCGTGATCTTGGCGCCGCTAAAGAATATCTTGGCATGTGCATCACGAGAGATTGCTAAAAGCGATCTTTGACCCTTGATCAATCTAAATATGCTAACAAGGTTGTTAAGCGATTTGGTCAAGAGAACCGTAAGGAAACTCTCATTCCTTTACCTACGAAATATATTCCCCATCCCAAAGTTCGAGATGTTAATACTAATCTTCGAAGTCATTATCAATCTGTAATCGGATCCTTGCTTTACATAATGCTTGGAACTAGACCAGATCTTGCTTACTCAGTATTCAAGATGTCTCAATATTCTTCTAATCCTTCGGAAGAACATTTGCAGAAGGCAATTCAAATTATTTGCTATTTATCGCATTCTCAATCACTCTGCATAACATATACATCTGCTGGAAACTATTCTGGTTTAATTGCCTATTCAGATATGGATTGGGCAGGAGATGTAGAGACATCAAATGTTTTTGGAAAATGGAATTGTTTCTTGGTTATCAAGAAGACAACGAAGAGTCAGACACTCTTCTACAGAAGCTGAGTATTGTGGAATGACTGAATGTGCTAAATAGATCCAATGGATCACAAATCTCTTTAATGAGATTAGATTTCCTTTATATCACGTACCATTGGGCGTAGACAATCAAGGTGTAATATTTCTTGCATCTAATCCAGCACAAGAAGGATGAACAAAACATGTTCAAATTCCACAACATTATATTTGTGAAGCTGTAGAATCTAAAGAAGTAGAACTATTCTATGTTCCTACAAATCTACAGTTCACAGACATCTTCACAAAGAATCTAGGAAAGGACAAATTCCTAGAAGGACGTAAGAGTCTTACCCTTACACCGTTCACAACATGAACAGTGAGGATGAGTGTTGGAAATAGTGGTTCCGACTACTTCCAACAGTTCCAATAGTTCCGAAGGTTTCCGACCTTTCCGGTACTTCTGGTATTAATCAGTCAAATACCTTTATAGTAATATGACTCAGTGTAACTCTTTTGGATAAGTCGAGTCATTGTGACTGGGCACTGCTCATATTGTGCTATTGGCTGATAACCATATCACATCTCATTGGTTGTAGATATGAGAGACTTTAGCTATTCAAATAGAGCTACTTTTCCCATTGGACAAAGCTGATGTATATGTTTGTTATACCTAATAGATACAAACATATCTGTACTGTATATAAGGAGAGATCCTTACTGCTCTCTCCTTCTAACGAATTACCATCAGTTCGTTCTTCCTGCTTAATACTAAGCAAGACCTCTTTGACTACCAAGTCAATGTTCATCTACCAAGTGAGTGTTCCCACTAGGCTCATACCCCTCTGTCCCTTCGCCATTCGGAGTACTTTGTATTCTGAAATTATGTTGCATCAGACACACCATACTAATCTATACCATAGAAGACGATAACAGAACAAATGGTACAATTGTGCCATATTGGGCCCCTAGCCATCAACCTCATGACAACACTGCAAGTACAGTACACACCATTCAAGGCATAATTGTACTCCAGGTACGTCGGACCGCGCTTGGTGGCTGAAACAACCCTAAGCCACTAGGACTTTGTCAGGTTGCACTAGACAGCTTAGACTTAGGAGGGATCTAGCCTATAATGAGATTGGTTAATGGAGATGCCAATACTCACTTCACAGCGCAAAGGGTCTAGGTAAGTCTCTAGACGATACTGGTCTTGAGGTAGATAGCATTGGGTGGTGGTTGGGAGAAGATGGAGGTAGAGAAGAGAGAAAGCTCTTATTGATCCTGGGCGTATGGCCAGGTTTATATAGTACATGGTTTGTTTGTATCTATTTGTACAACTACCATATACCGTAGGAGTCCATGGAATACCATAGAATGTCATGGAACGCCAAGACAAGTCACGTGATAGCTGTGGCAACACGTGCTATGGCAGAAAGACTTCTATAAAAGGAAGTATGGCAACCATATAAGGATATATTGCTCCATATATGGTAATCGGACTACCGCATTTGGTAGTGCCACATGCCACAGGAGAAAGCCTTACAATGTTAAGTTTGGGCAGCTTTCTCACAGCCATGTCCAGTAAACCGGTACATGTTATGCCCTATCTTGTCTCATGACAAATCATCATAATGTCATCACCATGTGACATTTCAGACCTATAGATAAGAAGATCAGAAATAGAAGGATCTAGAATGATCACATGATTCTCAACAGCCTAGAGGTAGAACTCCAAGGAGAACCAGACTGGAGGATGTCTCCAGCTAGGCCCTTGGCTTATATACTAAAGATAATGTATCTACATGTTTGTATCGAATCTACCGATATGTTCTATAATAGTCCGTACCCTATACCCACAGGGTCTAGGGCAATGCCATAGGGCTGCATACATGAGGTGTACGCATGTGATGCGTGAGGTAAACATAAGGCACATACATAGCACCGATATGAAAGACATGAGGAGGAGGGATGTCACACAGCGACATGAGGCGAACATGTGTAACAGGTGTGGAAAACATATGGTTGACATGAGGTATGACATCATCAATGATATCATCAGGGGAAGGGTCTAGGATGTTCCAGACCAAGGTTAGCACTTACGATCTAATCTAGCTATAACCTTGATGTTTCCTAGATGACCTTATCCGATAAGATAAGATGAGATAAGGGAAAGCATAGGGGCAAAAAGATAGCGTCGTAACACTACCCCTCTCCTATGGATTGACTTCCAGGCGATCAAAGGGAGTACCAAACTTGTGGTCGGCGATAGTGGATTCTCATAGGGCTTGAATAAAGATATGAACGTCGAATGAGAGAGTCGCAACTTTCTGGGGGCTCCCAGGGTATAGGAGTGGAAATCGGCTATGTCCTCCCGGGCTGTGGGAAGGAGATTACCTTCAGGTTCCCATGTGCGATCTGTTTCATCATATCCCTTCCAATGGACGAGATATTCGAGACGTCTTCCCTTATATCTTGAGTTGACAATATAGTCAACTTCATACAAGTCATTACAATCTTCGGTGACTTGGATGGGACCTTGTGCAACCACTGGTTGACCGGGCAATCTTTCCTTATATGGCTTAACATGTGAGATATTCATGACATCGTGAATTCTCATGGAACATGGGAGTTTCAAACGCACTGCATTCGGGCCGATGAGTTCCGTAATCTCGTAAGGTCTGAGCCATCGTTCTGTTAGCTTCCTTGAAGCATGTGGCAACCTTAAATTATCCATTGATAACCAAACTTTATCTCTGACCATATAGGAAGGAGCTTCTCTTCTATGCTTGTCCGCTTGGAGCTTCATTCTCTCTTGGGATGCCAAGATGTTTGCTTTCGCCTCTTTCAAAGTTGCGTCCATAGCATCTGTAAATCCAGAGGCAGCTGGTGCCTTAGAGATGCGTTGCTCAAATCCCATTCTTGGTAGATAGGAGCGCATAACTTTGAAAGGTGTTTTTTGTGTAGAAGCTTGCTTTTTTGAATTATATGAAAAATGAGTGAGTGGTAACCAATCGGACCACTTGTTCTGCTTTTCTGAACAGAATAATCTTAAGTATTGTTAGAGATCTCTGATCATCCGTTCCGTCTGGCCATCCATCTGGGGATGGTATGCCATACTTAGTCTTTGGGTGATTCCCAAGTGCTTGCATATATCTTGCATGACTTGGCTTGCGAATTGAGGACCGTGATCTGATACAATAGATCAGGGCAATCCGTGGTTTTTCCATATGTGATGTAAATAAAGTTTGGCCGTATCCAGGGCTGAGGTTGTCTTGACACATGGTGCGAAGACTACTTCTTTTGAAAATTGATCTATGATGATGAGCACTGAATCGTGTCCTGCTGAAGGCGGGAGATCTGTGACAAAGTCGACAGATACATCAATCCATGGTCTGTCAGGAACTTGAAGTGGATTTAGCAAGCCAGGCGTAGCCTGATTTGACCCTTTCATCCGAGCGCATCTATCGCATCGGGAAACGTAATCTTTGACATAAGTAGCGGCTCCAGGCTACCAATAGCTTCGTGTGACCAAATCAATGGTCTTTTCATAACTGGGGTGACTGGCAACGGGTGAATCATGGCATAACTTTAAAACTTCTAATCTAAGATCTTTGTCTTCTTGTTTCATAATGTCCGGTACGAACATTCTTCCTTTTTCGTCATAGAGGAATCTGTCTCGTTCCTCACAGATCTTCTTTTCTTTACATAGCTTGATGACGTCACTTTCCTTAAGCTTCGTCAACCTCTTAAAGATTTTTGAACGTAATATATCCCCTTCATCTTGGATTGTAACCATGGTCGCAGTTTGTATCCTCTCCGGGGAAATCATAATGATTCCCTTGTTATCTTCTTCTATGCTAACAGCGTGATCTTCTCTCCTTGAGAGTGCATCTGCCTTGACATTAGAAGATCCTGCTTTGTAAACAAAGAGATAGTTGAATCTTGTTAAATATTGTGCCCATCGGGCTTGCTGAAGGTTGAGATCTTGGGCTTTCATAAAATATTGCAAATTCGCGTGGTCATTCCAGATTTCGAATTGATCTCTGGCCTCTTCAAGGTAGTGTCTCCAAATTTCCAATGCTCGGATAATGCTCAGCATTTCCTTATCTGCGATTGGATAGTTCCTTTCTTGCAGACTCATGCTATGAGAGGAGAATGCTACAGGGTGCCACTTGTCTTCTTTAAGAATGGAGAGCACTGCTCCTGTGGCGAAATCTGATGCATCAGTTTCTAACTGGAATTTGCAATCTATATTGGGATATGCCAGGATTGGCGCTGTCGTAAACTTTTCTTTAAGTGTGTCAAACGCCATCTGCTGTTCCTGCTTCCAGGTAAAGGGTTGCTCTTTCTTTAATAGGTCATTCAGGGGTCGTGTGACTTGCATGTAATCTTTAATGAACCTTCGATAGAAATTAGCAAGGCCGAGGAAACTTCTAACTCCTTTGACGTTCGTAGGAGCTGGCCAATCAAGTATAGCTGAGACCTTCTTTTGGTCCATCTTGATTCCATCAGCACTGACTATCATTCCTAGGTATTCAACCTCTTTAACGTGGAAGTGACACTTTTTAGGTTTAGTAAATAGATCGTTTTCCTGCAACCTTCGCAGTACTTTCCGGACGATCTTCACGTGTTCCTTCAGATCATCTGTCTTGGTAAAAATCATGACATCATCGATGTAAACAACAACGACATCTTCCATATCTTCAAATAAATCATTCATCATAGTTTGAAACGTGGCAGGGGAGTTGCATAATCCGAAGAACATAACAGTGGGTTCATAAGTTCCTTTGTGGGTAACGAAGGCGGCTTTCCATTCATCGCCTTCCTTGATGCGTACATTGTTATAACCCCATCTCAGATCTAGGGTCGTAAATAGCTTGGCTCCCCTTAAGCGATCCACTAATTGGGAAATCAGGGGGAGCAGATAATTATTGCGTATCGTATGTTTGTTAAGATATCTGTAGTCTTGTACCATGCGTTTTCTTCCATCTTTCTTGGGTACAAAGAAAACAGGGGATGTCTGCTGTGACTTGAGGGGCAAATGTAGCCTTTGCGGAGTTGGTCATCAAGCCAACTGGAAACTTCTTCTTGTTCATCAAAGGAAAGGGGAATCAATCTACCCTTTTTAGGAACAAACGTGTCTTTGAGATCGATTGCGTGATCCCATGACTTTCTTGTTGGCAATTGTTCAGATTCCTTTTCCTTGAAGACAGAGATGAAATCATGATATTCGGGAGGGACTAACACTTCAGCGGTTTGTCCTTCATCCAGAAGTTTCTTCAACTGGGGGTCTACTGCCTGTCCTACAGCAATCATCCTTTCTTCTTCTTCTTCTTCTAATCGTTTGATGGTTTCCAGAACCTGATACTGGATATCGTATTCTTCTTTCTCGATAAGGCGTGCGAAAATAGATTTGTCTTGGAGCAATCTACACTCTTCACTGCAACACTTAAGCGTGACTTCGCCAGTGCACCAGTTTATGTCAAGATTGTGCCTTTGAGCCAAGAATAACCCAATATCATCTGCTGCCGTCCTAAGTCCATGACTTTGGCTAAGATCTTCTCACGATGTCCTTTGAATTTGAGCATCAGCTCTACTGCATGCGTGATATCTCCGGCAGAGTTCTTTGTGCCATCAACGTTGAATACTTTAATAGGGCAATCGAGCTTTATGAGTGGGAACTGAAGCCTCTCTGCATAAGCCCAATCAATGAAGATAACATTTGCTCTACTGTCAAGAAGAGCCGTAATGAGAGTGTAATTTTTCTTCTTTGGGACTGAAACACAAATCTCGACATTGAGTTCATTCTTTAAATTAAGTGATCTGTAAAATATGCCTTCATCTGGGATTTGTTCATCAGTGATCACGTTAGTCTTTTCTTCTTTGGGTATAATAGAGGAATTAAGCCCGGATGTAGTGTCTCTGGCGAGCCGAGATAACTCGGGCCCCTCTGACGGCAAGGATAAATCAGTATCGTAATCGTACATATCAAGAGCAGCAAAAGAATTGTGCGTGTCCAAAGTAAACGTTACCTTTTTCTTACCTAAGCCTGTTGGACACCCAGATTTGTCCTTCAGGCACGACCTTTTCCCTTCTTCTTGTTTTCGGCATCTTCGTAATCACGGAAGTATGCCCGAGCTTCTTCCCAATTCATGCCGTGAATGGCCTTGAACGGGTTATTGTTTGCTTTGGCCTCGTCGGCCTGTACTTGTGGGCTTTTAACCTCATCCCAGGAGGTTGCGGCACGAGTTTCTCTCTGCTGCCCTTGTTAACCACTGGAATTCTTTCGGCAGTCTTTCTTATGCTTTCCCCCAAGCCATTTGCATAGGGGACATTTGATTTTGGGGGAACAGCATTCTCTTGCCGTGTGCCCTGCCTTTCCGCAGTTGAAGCAACCGCTTCCTTGTCGGCTAGTGGCACTGATGTCCATAGCATTTGGGTCTCTCGAGTTTGATCGACCCTGAGTGTTTCCATTTTGGAACTGTTGTTGCGTATGGCCCCTTACCATATTAAGTCCTTCATATATCAATCCGGTTTCCCAGATCTTGCGGATGTATCTTATAACTGCGTCGGAGTTCTCTTCGCCTGCTTCTTGCCGTTCCCCTTTCTTCCATATACATATATGGTCAATTATGTGCCGCTGCACATGTGTCTCAAGTAAGCGAATCGCCTGAGAATCCCCTATCTCAGATTTCGCATATTCTGCTTCCCATGCGATAAGGAAGCTATCAATAGATTGTTCCTGCATTTGATACATTTTCTCAAGCTTCTCAATCGCTCGTTCTTTCACAAGGTTTCCTTTGAAAAGGGACATAATCTCTTCTGCTAAAGTGTCCCAATCATAGTGTCTTCCTTTCTGTAATCTTACTTGTATGAATGGACCTGCTTTAGGTCCGCGGAGTCGTAAGAGAACGGCAACTACTGCATCGTAGGAGCCGGGTTCAATAGCGTTGCTGTTTACTTCGAGCCATCCATTCATCTTGGCCCACCATTCGTCAAACTTGACAAATGAACCATCATATTCACCAGGGTCAGCGAATATAGTAACCTTAGAGCCACCTGAGAACCCTGCATTGGGTGTGGCGTCGGCTTTCATTTTGCCGAGCTTCTTCTCTAACTTGCTGATGGTTACCGCTTGTCCAACAATAGCAGCGTCTTGATCGATCATCTTTTGTGCCTGAGTGGCAATTACGTTTTGCTGTTCGGTAACAGTGGCCTGCACTGCCTTGATGTAGGCTTCGCTATCTCTCATCCAAGTGGAGAGAGCTAGCATTCTTTCTTCCCAGGCGATGGTGGTGTCAGCCATTTGGTCAATGACAGATGCAGACATTCTTAATGCGTCAAGAAAAAGTTATATTCAAAATTGTTCAGAACTTGTAGCGGGGACGCGGCTTGAGTGGGTTGTGGGGGCGAAGTACTATGCGTGAATTCTCTCCACCTCTGACTATCGAAGCCTCAACTTTTTGCTTCTTCCTTACATTTTCCTTGTCCTCGTCAATCTCTCCTTCCTCTAATTCTCTCTTAACTCCTGTGAGAGGGAGGACGATAGGGGAAGCCTCACATTTGGGCTCAGGAGTGGCGGGACAGGATCTGAAAATAAATGGGGTAATCGGCCTGTAAACTTGTTCACGCGCTTGGCGCAAAAGAAGGGAGAAGCGAGGGAGTGGGGCTTCATTAACCGGTTCCTCAGATGGGCAGATTGGCAGTTGGTCGTTGGGGTCTTCTTCGGTTGGGTACCAAAGCTGAGGCGAAGATGGTGCGAGCGGGGTGGTATGAACCGACGCGACAGGTGAAAGGTTCAAGTCGTTGAGGCCTCCCAACCTGGTTAGGGTGGATAGGCCAGCTTCGGCGAGGTGAGGTTGCACGAGGGCGTCTGGAACTGCTCAAAGAAGGTGAATATCTAACTCTTTCTCCAACAGTCTCAAG